>CAUYQG010039604.1:0-30949 GCA_963574415.1 Tarsius wallacei | reverse complement strand
ATCCCCTTCGTAGTCATTTAAGTTGATTCCAGATCTTGACTATTGTGAATAATGCAGCAATAAACATGGGAGTACAAATGTCTCCTTGACATTCCCTTTGGGGAACTATCCAGTAATGATAAAAAATGAGTAGAACTTTCTCAAGAATGTTTATCATCCTGTAGGATAAAGTTGTTTCCAAAGTTAGAATTTTCCTTCCTTGTTTCACAGCATTCCCGGTTGGGATCTCACTTAAAAGTGAGATGACTAATCTTTTACCCTTGAAGGAAAATGATCATGTTAGTGAATGCTGACTTAGCCTTTTAGTTTCTAAGCCATAAATGTCATCTTGCTACTCTGTCTAAAGCTATTGCTCTGATGGCTTCAAATTGTCTAATGCAGTGCACAGAAATGTTCTTGAATTATTGATAAATCTGCATAATTTGGGGAAGTAGAAAATGATAACTCAGTAGAATTAATATTGTTCTAATTCTTTCTTCAGGGTTATGGCGTTTTTACATGTGTTTTAGAGAAGGAAGATCTCATAACTAAATAGTTAACTTTGTAGAATGCATATTTGTGTGGAAAGATGTAAAGGACAACTTAGAAGTCTTGTATTGCTAATCATGTTTGCCCCTGGGTGCTATATACTTTATAGTGAGTGTTCAGTAAATAATTGTTCAGTAAATAAAAGTATTTAGACCAAGATGAACAAAATTTAGGTCTATTAAAATCCAGATTGTCAAGAGCACTAATTCTTAGTTCTGATCCAATTCACTGCTATGCTTCAATCAGATATGTCATAAGAAGAGATTTCTAAACTTTCTCAGTTCATTGTGCCCTTAGTGTCCTAGTAAATTTTTTGAAGCCCTTTGGCCAGAAACACCACCACCAACAAAAAAAACAAACAACCCCTCCCCACCACTTAACAGTTTAGTTAATCAAATCATTTTAAAAATAACAACTTAGTATTTATTATTATTTTCTTTTTTTTTATACTGAATAATATTCTAGTATTTTTAAACAGAGAAATTCCAAATAATTGAGTAAACTGATAAAAACTTAATACAAAAATATTAAGTGATTATAGAACAAATTATTTTCTATTTTACCTCATAGCCGGATATTCCATGTCACAGTAATACCTGCCAAGAGGGCATGGAAACAATTTAGGCCCTCAAATATGTCAAAGTTCTTGGCTGGAAGTTCTGCACCATTCCCAAATTTTTTGTGAGTCTTTTCAAGGAGACAGATTTGGACGTGGAGGAAAATACTGAAAAAAAAGAAAAAAGGTTTAATTTTTTACAACATTCTCTTCCATTATCTCCACTAGTCTCTGACTAGGCTTTGAATTATTGCATTATCATGAAAATGACAAAAGCAGGAGAGGATAGAGGAAGAAGTAGAAATAGATGGAGGAGAAAAGAAAGAGGAGGGAGAGGAAGAAGCAATATATATGTGTAACTACAAGAGCACTGGAATTAACCAAATTTACCATAGTTAATTAAGTTGAAAACTGAAACTAACATTGCAGAGTTTGCTCTTATTCCAATGTATATTTGCAAAACTTATCTTAGTTCTCGTGAAATCTGATTGCTTTTGCTGACATTCTCCTTAGGAAGTGAAATGCTTAGAAAATAATGCATTTTTAGAGGTATTTGTCTATGGAGTCTTTATATTTAGTTCAATAAAAATAACTACAATAGTAAAGTTTGCATTTTGTAATTGATAAAAATGTAAATGAAGTCCTTAAAAATCTTACAAACACATTAACATGATTATTAAACATTAAGGATTCTACAGGAAGAAAATAAATGCTTTCTCATCTCTCAAACTAAATGTCTGGCTCTTAATGTAACTTTAACAAAATCTTTGGTCAAATATTATAATGCCCAAGAATTTTATGTTAATATTTTTCTACTGAGAGTTTACTGGGTCTATAAGACCACTATGCTGTTCATGTAAATTTTGTATTGACTGACAGCTGAAAACCTGGGCTCTGAATCATTAATTAGGAAGGACAGTAAACATGCAGAAAGAGTTATGTTGTTAAGACTTTCCTTTTAATATTTTCAAGAATTACAGTCAGTCAAGAGAGTTATGGGTGCTAATACTATTTTTGTTCTTATTAAAATAGTCTATGCTCTTCTTCCTTTTAAGCTAAACTCGTTTCTTTCCTAAAGTCTATCTCTCAGCCATTCCTCAGCATGACAGCATCATCAGGACTAGGAGAACTGATCACACACTCTCCCCTGAGGCAGGTGGTAATACAGCTCATTAATTTGGTGAGTAGGACAAATTCAAGAGTAATGTGGCTTCTTGTTCCCCAAGTCAGTCAGCTGACACTCACTATCTTCGCTGAGTGGTAGATTATAACCAGGTAAGAGAAATGTTTTTACAAAGTCATCAGAGAGCAATGCGAAGCCTTATAGTAGAGTGGGAATAGCATTATTACACATTTCTTACCAAAATGGCATTCTATATCACAGATTAGAGATAAGGTTGCAAATTTCAATGGAAAGAACTGAGATTTATTATTCAAAGGATGAACATGACACACAACATTGATTTCTAGAGTCATAAACTGAGTTTCAGTTATGCACAAGAGTGTATAAATTCTTCATAGAAGAATGTTTGAATCCTACTCTCCCACATTCATAATATGTATACATGTCTTATATAGTCCATGCATATTTTTGAGTTGCCAGAAAAAAATCATCTTTAAGACTCAACTGATAGGTCTTATTATATACAAATATCTGGCAATACAATTCTGAACCATTATTTTGCCTATCCAAACTCAGCAAAATTATTTTATTCTAAAAAAAATCTATTATAATTTTTTTTTTGGAGTAACACCTTTACCATCAGGAATTTGTAGTCATCTGTCAATATTTCAAAAACAAAACTCTCAGCTCACAAGTCAACTATATCCATGCTTGAGAATCACATCACCCAAAGAGGAATTTATTTCTCAAGTTCTGGAGTCTGGAAGTCTGAGATCAAAGTGCCAGCTTGGTCTGGTTCTGGTAAGGGCCCTATTTCACTGCAGACTGCAGACTTTTCCTCTTGTCCTCAAATGGTGGAAAACAGGGAGCGTTCTCTTGGATCTCTCTTATAAGGGCAATATTCCAATTTATGAAGGCTTCATTGTCATTACCTGATCGCCTCCCAAAGTCTCCACCTCCTAATCCCTTCACATTGGGGATTAGGATTTTAACACATGAATTTGGTGGGAAGAGGAACCTTCAGTCCATAACAGTAGCATGTATATTTGGTTCTATAATCATAAATCTTCCATGTCTTGTCCATAAATTAATTTTAGAAGTAAAAATAATGAAATTTAAACTATGACTTAACTGTGTAAATTCCATTTATTTCAAATCCAATAGCATAACTATACTGCATACTTTTTTATATATTCTGGAATATCATGTTGCATTCGTTTACTTTTTGCACTGTCAGCATTTATTTCATTTTTATAGCTCATCCAACACCTTAAGTCCAGGAATATGATCAAATCTCTGAATTCCTTATTTTTTTCTAGGAACGTCTCAAAGTTCTTCATCCTCTAGTTTCATTCAGGACTAATTGTCATCTAATCCTAATCCACAGCTGTTTTTTTGAACTTTCCCTCATCATTTTCCTCTTTTATAATCACTAATTGTTATATTCCCTGACCCTGTTTTTTGGTTAATTCTCTTATTTTTAAGAATACATACTCAAAGAGTTTCTGAAGAAAGAAAATGTGGGAGATAATTTTCTAAATGCTTACACGTCTGAAAAGATGTTATATTTTGTCCTAAGAATTGATTGGGTTTTTTTATACAGAAATATGGATGACAAATAATTTTCCTTCAAGATTTTGAAGACATTATTCGATTGCCTTTTACCATCTAGTTTATAATTTTCATTCGATTACCTTTTACCTGATAGTTTATAATTTTCATTCTTTTAAACGTGACCTTTTAAAATCCCTTTCTAACAATAATTCTGTGAGGTGGGTATTTCTATTGTCTCTAATTTACAAATGAGAAAAGAAAGCAGAGAAAAAGAACTTGACTACAGTGGCACAAATAGAAACATACGTGCAGGAATTCAAACCCAAGCAGGCTGACTCTAGAGACTGCACTCCTATCACACTATGTTGCTTCTCATGTACCAGTCAGTCTAGAATTACTGTTGGTTCAAACCTGTGTGGGAACCTTGAGCAGAGAGAGAGCATAGCATGTTTCCAGAACTGCAACTGGAAGAATTCCAGTATTTCTGCAGAGACAGGTGTCAGGAGACAAGGCACCAGGGACAAAGTGGAGTGGTTTAAAAAGGGTAGTATTTTGAACTGCATCATAAGGCCAAAGGGAAACCACTGAAAAGTTTTAGATTTATGTGGTATGACAGGTAAATAATAGTAATAATATTGCACATCAAAATTTCTTTGACCTCTGTGTTGCCGGATCCAGAAGATACTTTCCTGTCCTCAGTTTACTCACCTATTAGCAGCGCTTCCTTTCTTAAAACACAGTCATTTCTTATCTTCAATAACCTGTTTTCCTGGTTTTTCTCCTACCTCCCTGCCAATTCCTTCTTAGTCTGCTTTGCTGGATCCTCCTCCATTATTCAGTCTCTAAATGTAGCAGTTCCTTAGACTCACTCCTGTGTCCATTTCTCTAACTATGCTCTCTCCCTTTTCCATTTTATGGCTGCGAATATCATACTACTGAACCTCAGATGTATTTAATTATCTCAACTCCTTCACTGAGCTCCAGGTTTAAATATACATGTGCTTACCTGAATTTCTACTTGGATATATTGGAAGCATCTAAAAATTAACATACTAACTTCTTGCCCCACCCTTCCATGATTCTCCATTATTCTCTTTCCCTTACTTTCTACATCCAATCCGTCAGCAAATCTTGTCAATTAAACTTACAAGCTATATCTAGAATGCATCCAGCCCTCATCCTGGCTATTACCTCAGCCTGAGCTTCCATCACCTCTCAACGGCACCACCGCGGAAGCCTCCTCATTAGTCTCTCTGATTTCACCAGTGCTCCCCTACAATCCACTTTCCACACAGCAGTCAGGGAAACCTTGAAAAGTAGTGAGACTTTGTAGTGACTTCCTACCTTCCAAATCCTTTAAGGGCTTTCTTTTTCATTTGGAATAAAATTTAAACTTCTTTCCAAGGACCAGCAGTTCCTTTGGGTCACACAGCTAATACTAGAAACAGCTAAATTTAGAGTTTATAAAAGATGACTTTGGTTAATTAGAGAAAAATAGATTGAAAATGGCCAAGAGTAGATACAAGGAAATAAGGAAAATACAGCAAAAATCCAGCCAACATAGGATGATGGCCTAAACTGAAGCATTAACAGTAGGAATGAAGAAAGAAAATGGACAGACTGAAACATAGTTGTTTTTTAAATGATATAAATGGACCACCATTAAAAAAAAAACCACTCACAATAAAAGATTAAAGAAAACTGTAGAACAATGACCTGATGCCATTGTTGTTCTGTTTGAGGTACCTGTGAGCTCTTCAAGTGGATATCAAGTAACTAGTTGAATATACAGTTCTGAATATGGTCAAAAGAAAAATTACAACAAACTGAAAGATCTGACTTTTCTTCTCAACTGTTCCGATGAGCTGAGCAGAGGAGATTTGGCTATATAGGGAGAGAAGAGCTGAAAAAACAGAAACAGAGAATGAAAAACAGATTTGTCATTTCAAAGTTAATAAGGTTAAAGCAGAGAGGACGTCCTTGTCATGCTGGGTAAAACTGGCCTGCTTGGAGATTTGGTTATTAGCTTTCTCCTGACTTCTTGGAAGGTCAAACAACTTAGTTTCAGCTTGGTGACCCGAACTTCAGCATGAGTGATTCCATTTTGGTTTGGTCTGTTGGGACTAGTGCAACAGTACAAACCAATGGCCTCCTATACATTTCATTTAACAACATTTAGGTGGTACTGATTTTTAAACTTAAGTGTGAGATGGTAAATAAAACCAGGAGAGTGGGAAAGAGAGAAGCAGAATTAGGGAATGTTATTGAAGAATTCCAACATTTTAAAGCAAAGTTTGTTTTTGATTCACTTTAATGTTTTTCCCCATACGCACTGTCCTAATTGTTATCTTCTGTGTCAATTTAAAAGACAAAAAAATTAAAGTATAATCTAATTGTTTTAATTCATAGTTCTTCGATTACTTGTAGAATTGTACACTTATTTATCTTTATCAGTAATTGATACACATTTTCACGATAGAATCATCTGTTCCAGTCCTCGTTTTTAAATTATCCTATGATATTTTTATGAGCTAGGAGGGAAATATGCATAAGTACCCTTGTAAAGATAAATTCAACCTCAGATAAATAATTTTTTAAGTTACCAATCTAGAAGGTAACACATTCTACTGATGAGACAATTATAAACTGATCAGTGTGATGAATGTGAAATGTAAGATTATGCATTTGTAAAGGACATGGAACTATGTCTGAAACTTCCTGGCCATATCTATTAATGGAAATATGCAGCTGTGCTTTTTTGAAATGAGGAAATTAGATGAAATAAGCAATCTAAGAATACTTTTAACTCTGAATTATGTGATCTATTTACATCAGAATGTAATCACTTCACCACATAGAATCCTACACTTTATAATAAGAAAGGGCCTTGGAGATACTGTATCTATTTATTATATTTCACATGCATATCTTGTACTATATTTTGCTGTTTGTAGGTTAGGAATAATTGTGTTTGGTATTGCGTATACTGAAACACTTCTTATTGCCTAACACACAATAGTCACTCAATAAAATATTAAATAAAATTTCCCTCAACATTTTCCATTTTGTAAATAAAGAAAAAAGAGCAGAACTAGAAAGGTTAAGTGATCTTTTATAGTATCACTCAGATAAATGAAGGACCTGTAGGCTGATACATATGACCACTAGTTCAATCTGAAAATACAGGAATAGTTTTGAGCAAAACACTCTGCCAAAGTGCCATTCTCAGAGTAGATACACAATACTGTGAAAGTACAATTATATATATATATATATATGTATATATGTATATATATATGTTTGTCCTTTGTTGTATGGTGACTTTTTCCCCATTCAACCTCATGCCACCTTTGCTTCAGTGTAGATTAAAGGTGAAAATAAACAAATAAAAAACCCTCAATATTTAATTTTTCAATTCCAAAAATAGGTCTTTCAAGTCTATGTCAAGAACAGCAGGAAACCCAGGTTTTTCAGTTCAAGAGCAAGGTAATTTAAGCTACAGAGTGAATCAAATCTTGATGAGGGAGTGATATGTTGCCTCGTAAAACGGGAGGACGTGACCTTCCTGAATTGGGGGTGGGAGCCTGGAGATAAAGGGAGAAAAGAGAGGAGGTTTGCAGGTGGAATGTTTTTGGGAATCAGAGATTCTGAACTGCCTTCTGCCCCTCAGTTGAAAATGCTGAAAGCAGGTCAAACGTAGTGACTCACACTTGTAATCCCAGTATTTTGGGAGGCTGAGGCAGGAGATCACTTTAGTGGGTTCAAGACCAGCCTGGGCAACATGGTAAGACCTTGTCTCCACAAAAAAAACTTCATAAAATTAGCCTGGTATAGTGGCATGCACCTACAGTCCCAGCTACTCAGGAAACTGAGGCAGAAGGATTGCCTGAGCCCAGGAATTTGAGGCTGCAGTGAGCCGCGATTGTGCCACTGCACTCCAGCCTGGACAGCATAGTGAGACTTTGACACAAAATAAAAATGCTGAAAGGTGGTGCCATTAGAGACTACCAGAAAGATTTTGTGTCTTAGAGTACAGAGGCTTGTTCCTACCTCCTGTCTGGAGCTCTTGTTAGGGGACTTCTAAATGTTATGTGCTACCATGGGCCAGACCAGCAAAGCATGAACATTATGGCAGGTCTGGGAAGAGAAAAGGTGTCCAGGTTGCCACACATACAACACCCCACGTATCTTACTCTCCTGCCATACCACTCACCTTAACCCCAACCCTTGAGGAACTGAAAAGTGCATAAGACACACATATTAAAACATTCTTTCATGCTTATCTGAAATTTACATTTAACTGGGCAACTGTATTTTTATTTGCTAAATTGGACAATGGTAGTGTAAAACTATTTGCCAGGATGATATATTATCACTTTTTTAAAAGCTGTACAAGACCTAAGCATTGGTGGCTGTTAAAATTACTGTGTTTATACTAGATTGGGACAATGAATCGTGCTTTGAATTAAAATTCCTGCTCACCAGTAAATGTATTATTTGCCTTCTCTATATTTTCAAAGTTCTAATTTTTATAATTATGTTTCTACTTCTAATGACATTAAAAGTTCATGTTTTATAAAATAACAGGCATGATATTGAAATATAAGTTCATATTTACCATTAGAAAAAAAACAGAGAGCTACTTAACTTCACTGATTGACCTTTCTAAATTATAAAAACATAAAATCATCTTAACAATATTTTATGAGACTTGGACTCCTAACCCAGCTAGTTACTAATTACCAGAAAATACCTGACCTGGAGGTCACTGTTATTATTGAAAGAGGATTACAATTCATAACAAAAAATATTACATAATCAATGTTTTATGTGTTGAAACGTGAGACATTGAATGGTCATTTGCCAACATTCTGTGCTGCTTGGAGTTCTCGTCATTTTTTAAAAAGTAGTTTAAAGAGTAGCCAATTAGAAAGCTTACTACAATAACCAATTGGAAAGCAAGTTTTAATTCTCAACATTCCATTAGGTTTATAATATACAATAAACCTTAGGGCTACCACTTTTCACTGGGCCTGCAAATTAGCTTGTCTACATCTAGGTTGGAAAGCAAGCCAAGAAGTGAGTGTTAAAAGAAGTTAAAGTGGTCTCTATTTAATCTGTAATTTCTGCAGTCCAGACCACACCACTGTTATGAGTACAGAATGAGAAAGGTTTTATTTAGTAATGACCAGTTCCATGCTTTACACTCTGAGGAATTTGACAGTGACAAGTGAGCTCTGATGTCTCTGTGATTTCTTTGGTTGAGTGCCAGTATCCAAAGTCTGTGGTATTTAAACTCATCCTGCTTGAGCCTTCTGTATTTTGTACTCTCAGTGAAGATTTGTGAAAAAATTATTACTCAGAACTACTTGAAAACAGGGCATGGAGAGTTCAGCTTATTCCTAAAAAATATTTATTTGATGGAAACCTTTCCTTTTCTACATTTTCTAGATTCTGCTCTATCACTTACTGTAAAACACCAGGGATTCTGAAACAGTATTTGGGGACAAAACAACAAAGCAATATATTTACTTATATGTAAAATGCAATGTATGAAGGGGCACCCAAAAAACCTGGAATTTATTTATAAAAATTGTGTATTTATTCTTTCATATTTAAACTTCAGTCACCTTCAAAGTACTCTCCATTTGATGCAATAGACCTATTAAGATGCTTTTTCCACTGCTCAAAACAGTTTTTGAACTCATCAATTTTAGTACCTTTTAGTGCTTCTGCTGTTTTTTTGTTTCACCTCTTCCACATTGGCAAAAAATGTTTCACTTTGGGAACTTTTTTCATCGGTGAAATTTTTTTAAAAAGTCAATCAGGGCAAGATTGGCTATAGGGAGCAAGGAGAGTAGAGCATGAGGGTCACGCTGTTTTTGGTCAAAAACTATCGAACACTCAATGTTGTGTGGGCAGGTGTGCTAGAAAATCACTCACCATGAAATGAGCAAATGTGTTGAAAGAATCTCCCCCCCCCAAAAAAAGAATTCACTGAAGTCGAACGCATCCTCTCACAACAATGCTAGCTTGTACACTGATGCTGACGGGTTCCTAGAACACTTTATCTAGTGGAGAACACCTGTACTACAAAAGGCCTGCCCTCTAAAAGATAATGCCAGTTTTAGGGGGGACCCTTCACATATAATATATAATTAACAAGCACTATTAAATAAATATTAATTATAAATTCTAATTTCATAAAATTAAGTTTAGTCATCGTTTCATCTAATATTTATTGTCCCTACTTTTCCCAAATACTGTTGTTTTCTTTTCTTTTTTGCTTTCTTTTTTTTTTTTTAGAGACAGGGTCTCACTCTGTTGTTGCCTAAACTGTAGTGCAATAGCAATCCTCCCACCTCAGCCTCCAAGTAGCTAGGATTACATTACAGTATACAGTAATTTTTGGTAGAGTCAGTATCTCCCTATGTTGTCCATCTGTCTCAAACTCTTGGCTTCAAGAGATCCTTCGGCCTTGGCCTCACAGATTACTGGGATTACAGACATGAGCCACTGGGCTCAGCCCAAACATTTTTTTTTTTTTTTTTGAGTTGGAGTCTCACTCTGTCGCCCAGACTGGAGTGCAGTGGCCACTCCCGGCCACCGCAGCCTCAACCTGCTGGACTCCGGCGATCCTTCCGCCTCAGCCTTCCGAGTAGCTGGAACTACAGGCGCGCGAACATTTTTTAAAGTACTATTTTAACAAGACAGGCAAGAAGGTAACATTCTAGTAAATAAAGGTAACTTAGATGTGCCTTAAATGTATATTAGAATCGAAAAAATTCATTAAATGAACTGTTTAGAAATAGTGGATTTAATTTAAAAGGCCTTATGGAAATGAAGATACTTGAAATGAAAATATTAAGGAAATCTTGGGGCCAGGCACAGTGGCTCATGTCTAATCCCGGCACCTTGGGAGGCTGAGATGGGAGGATCACTTGAGCCCAGAAATTCTAGACCAGCCTAGGCAACATAGGGAGACCCCATCGCTACAAAAAATCAAAAAATTAGCCATACATGGAGGCATGCTCCAGTAATCCCAGTTACTCAGGAGATTGAGCCAGGAGGATTGTTCAAGCCCAGGAAGTCAAGGCTGTGGTGAACCATTATTGTGTCACTGCATTCCAGCCTGGGCAACATAGCAAGTATGCCTTTCTACAACAAATCAAAAAAATTAAACAGGCATGGTGGTGAGCATCTGTTGTCCTAGCTATTCAGGAAGCTGAGGCGGAAGGATCACTTGAGCCCAGGAGTTGAGGCAAGGATGAGCCACGATTGTGCCACTGCACTCCAGCCTGGGCAATAAAGTGAGACCTCAACTCAAAAAAAGAAAAAGAAAAAAAAGAAAAAAAATGCAGAGAAGGTTAAAGGTCAAACATTAGTCCCTAGTTTAAAATTACTAAATGATTTCATGGCTCTGTTTCTTGGAATTATTTCAGGTAGGTACATCAAGAACAGAAAGTATACATGTACAGTTTGTGCTTTTTGATTCAGTCCCTTAAATATTATTATTACCTCCTCCATTAACTTTTATTTGCTTGTCAATTTCCTCATTTGAAAGGGATTTCAAGTTACTGATTTTGTAAGATATGAAGAATAGTCATTGCCAGTACCATCCTCTTTTCTAAAATTAGTATTTCTAATCACACTAGACATGTTTTCAGTATCTAGAGAGGATGCCTACTCCCTACAGCTATCATGAACCATTAACTTTAATTAAAATTTACAAGTCTAATGTTGTTACATCTGCTAAAAGCATTAACTTCCATGTTAATTACCAAAATGTTAATGTTGCATTAAAATAATGTTCCCTTTTGACAGTTCATCTATAGTTTAATTATTTATTTTGTTGGGGAATAAGTTCTAAAATCAAGAAGAAAGAAGACTATGAAGTCAAATCAGAAAAATGAGGTAGAGTAGCAAAACTTCTAAGGCATGAACCTTATGGTGCAACTATAGGTGATAGAAGTATACTTGTATTCTTTTTTATATTTAAAGGAAATATATTCTCCTGTGTTACATAGGACATATTTTTTTAAATAGTACTTTCCTTTTTTTCTTGCAGCTAGTTTATAGTAATAACTAATATTCACGCCTAATCTCTATACTCCCAAGTGTTTACAGGGCTACACAATCCCTTACTCATATAAATCACTTAAAAAGAAAACTTGAGTTTCAAAGAAAAAAGCCTTATGTGTTTTCTATTTAAATATTGATTTATTCTTTAAAACAGATTTCTTTCAATAAGTTATTCAGTATACCTTTGGGCAAATAAAAATAACCAAAGGAAATTCTCAATGATCTACATGGAAATAGTGAACCACCAAGTAAAATATTAGCAGAGAATCTCATACTTCATTGAAATGAATTATCTTTAATAATATTAATAGCATTTTCTTGTCATAGGCATACTGACTAGACATATTCTCTAAGTATGTACATAAGTTAATTTTCAAATGGGATGCATCATTTTAAAACAGGAATATGTTTGGAGTTGAGCAAATGTAGATCCAGTTTATAGGTCACAGAGACCTTGCCTGCGTTTTTCATCAGTGTGTCCCCAGTGCCCATAACTGTGCCTGCTTCATAGTAGGCATTTAATAAATATTTAACAGTTGATTGAGTGCTACTTTAAATTTCTTTTTTAATATAAAATATTATTTTATGCTTTTCTCTTTGGGGCATTTCATATGACTGCACAATTTGTATAAGTAAACATGTAACTCTAATCTACACTTGGTTATTTCAAAATTATGAGCAGTTTTGCACAAGTACATGTTTTTCTTAAATACTTATACACACCAAGTGAAGATAATTTTGGGGGAGGAAAATCCTTAGAATACAATTCTATATGACAGCAGTATATTAATTTTTTTTATTTTTTGAGTCAGAGTCTCACTCTGTCACCCAGGCTACAGTGCAGTGGCACGCTCGCAACCACTATAGTCTCGACCTGCTGGACTCAGGTGATCCTTCCACCTCAGCCTTTCAAGAAGCTGGAACTACAGGTGCATGCCACTATGCCTGGCTAATTTTTTTATTTATTGTAGAGATGAGGTCTCACCAAGTTGCCCAGGCTGTTCTCAAACCCCTGGACTCAGTCAATCTTCAAGACTCAGCCTCCCAAAGTGCTGGGATTATAGGCTTGAGCCACTGCACCCGGCCTTAATTTTTAAAATAACAAGCACTCTAAATATCTTAAGGAGTGAGGAATTCCACTTTTTCTTGAATTGCTGAGCAATAAGCACTTAGTTTGGGTAGGTCCCAAGTCCTCTCTACCTTTGAGTATTGCTGCAAATTGAGAACGGGGACTTACAGGACTCTGTCTAGTTCTTCTTCAAATCTTTACTTCACCATATCTGAGAGACACTGTGTATATATCACTGTGTGATGATATAGATTATCTCTGATTGTATCAAATCTTGCTCCAAAAAAAGCATTCGAAGCAACTTACTGAAAACATATGCAAAAATTTAAAACATCTGGACCAAAGAGGGGGAGAGCAGAATGGAATGGGTGGCTAAGGCCAAAAGGAATAGAACACAGATAGGTCAGCTACAAGGCCCTTACTGAGTTGGAATTTGACCTTAGGGATTCCAGAAGTACAAAGCAAAAGGTCACTGTGAATTATTATGTGGTTCTCAATGACCAGAGAGAAAGCAAATAGATTTTCCTAGCATCTAAAAAGCTATTTCTAACTTCAGCTCTAGCATCAGAAGAAATAAGTTAGGTGTGACTTTCATAAAGGGGCCTTAAGGAGTAAGGCATAGTGGCTTCTTAAACTTGGTTAAGTAAACGACGTGTTTTTCCTTTATTATTTTTTATGGTGAAATGTTATGATACAATCATATATATATATAAAGTAGTAAGAGTGATGCAGCTTTCATTGAACTATGGCTCTGGGTACAGTTTCACCTGCAAAACTTCCCCATCCCTTGCCTGGGACTCCTGGGGCTCTTTGAGGCCATCAGTAACCCCCTACCCACTGCCACTAAAGAGCTCACACTCAGAATCTGGCTATCTCTTTCACTCTGGACTAGATTTATAGTCGGATAAGCTTCTTAACTTCTCTAAGCACCAGTGTTCAGGGTCCATTAGGGCAGGTGATAAGGAACTCAGACTGTACCAGTCCCTCCTGTGCTCAGTGTCCAGGCTGCAAGCATTGGAGGCTGGATCCTGGGCTGGGACAGTGCCAGACACAAGCAAAGAAAAAGACCCGCCCAGGCAACTTGGCGAGATCTCATCTCTACAATAAATCAAAAGTTAGCCGGGCTTGGTAGTGCGCGCCTGTAGTTCCAGCTACTTGGAAGGCTGAGGCAGAAGGATCGCCGGAGCCCAGCAGGTCACTCCAGTCTGGGTGACAGAGTGAGACTCCGACTAATAGAAAGAAAGAGAGAGAGAGAGAGAGAGAGAGAGAGAAAGGAAGAAAGAAAGAAAGAAAGCACAAAGAGACAAGAGAATTGAACATTTGGGCAAGAAAAAAAATTGGAGATTAAAAATGAGTGCTTGTCTCATTAAGTTGTGAGGATTAAATGAATTAATACAGTAAAGGACTTAGAACAGTGCCTGTCATATAGTAAATACTCAGGAAAAGTTTATTATTATTAATAATTTTTAAAATCTAAGCTAAAAAGAAAAGAAGAGAAATCAGGAGACAGCACATCAAGAAAAAATGCAAAGGAAGAGGACTCATTATATCAAAAACAGTTGTCCAGGGAATAATTGAGAAGTTAACCTAGAAAGATAGGCGATTCTGGTTAGAGACTGTGATTTCTAAGTTATTAAATTAAAATGTGGAGTAGTTTTTGAGGAGAACAAATTTCAGCACAACGCTTCTTAAAGTTTGCCTAAGAATCGCCTTGGAAGGTTGTCAAAAAGCATATTTCCGGGAACAACAAAAGGGATTCAACATTTTCTGCACTTTGCCAAGTCTCCTAGACAATTCGGATGCAGCCAGTCCCTGAAATACACTTTGAGAACTCTGCTAGACTGCGACTCTGAGCTGGCTGATGTGGAGGGGAAGAGTCAGGAACTGGAGATGAGGAGACCAAGGAACCAAAGGGCCTGGGTGTGGGGTGCCTCCTACAAATGACTGCTGAAGTCACTCAGGATGGAGAGGAGACAGGGTGGAGAAGAGGACCATGAATCAGAAGGCAAAGTCATTGATGAATGGGACAAGGTACAGCAAGGGGTGGGGAGCTCTTCATGACATAGAGGAGCTGGGGTGAGCCAAGGGGATAGATCCTGACGGCAAGTGTTTCCAAAGACAAGTCAGTAAAGGGCTGGTATTGACTTTGAAAGGCAAGTTAGTCATGAAGAGTCATAGTAGAAAAGAACCAGGAATTTGCATTTAAGAGGGATGCAGAAAAGCCACATACTCTGGGGAGAAATTAATTTTGGTTAAAGTGTAGGATATGTGCTGTGAAGAAATTCAGAATATGGAAGAGTTATTAGACCATGGAGAAAGTTCCAGAGAGTACAATGAAAAGTAAGGAAGGAAAATCTGGATAGAGAAAAAGAAGCACATTATGAGATTGAGAATTTACGAGCATAAAGTTGGCCAGAGGAGCTCACATTTTGGGTAAAGATGGAGAAAATAAAATGTGAGGCCCAGAGTAATGTAATCCTGACAAACTCAAGCAAACATCTTTCCTCCTCACTAGGCATTTTGGTGGCTGGGAGAGAAGCATTAGAAAGGAAAGATACTGTGGAGTGAGAAGTTTGTGGGTGCTGCGTAGGGACTAACAATGGACACCCAGAAGGATGTTCAATCCCCAAAGCAGCAGCCGATGATATATATATCTGTGGAAAACATCACACAGAAAATGAAATGAAATCCAGGGATCTAATCAGATGCAAAGGATGTGGATATAGAACAATGTTCAGGAAAAGGACTAAAAGATTGGCGGTGGTTGACACTCAATGAAACCTGGAAATTCGGAAGAATAACTTCATTTACAACCCGGATTTGTCCTATTAATGTTTCTCACTGTTGTATAGTTTTCGCTTTTGCATACAATAGTCTCATTTTATCCTTGGGGGATACATTCTAAGACCTCCAGTGGGTGCCTGAAACTTTGAATAGTACCAAACCCTTTACACACTATGTTTTTCCTGTACATACATATCTATGATAAAGTTTCATTTATAAATTAGGCACAGTAAGAGATTAACAACAATAATAAAATAGAACAGTTTTAACACTGTGCTATAATAAAAGTTATGTGAACATGGAAAAAAAGGAAAGATGGCCAATAGTTTTTTAAAGACATTTTCTTAGATTTCTGTTCCATTCATTATATGCACATTTCCCAAACGTGCTCAGTGTCCTTAGTGACTCAGTAATTTTTTTTACAGTAGTTCTAAAATAAAAGAGAGACTTACTAGTTTTGTTTACTAAGTACTTAGGTCCAAACAATTTACTAAGTAATGTCCTAACAATTTACTAACTGTTTGAGAAGTAATATATGTCAGTTTAAAGAAAAAAATATTTTAAAAATTTCGTTACTTAATAATCATTTATTAATGGAATGTGCATTTCTATTGGACACTAAGCAATTTCTCAAACCTTGGAACTTGGATACCACCTCCTTCATTTTCTGTTCCATATTGATTTTCCCTTAGTACTTTTTTAATCACAGAAATCACCCAAAACCAAGTTTTGCAAACATATAACATCATCAAAATAAATATTGCAAGACCTTTTGTTGAAACTTGAGCTAAGAGCGCCTAAAAAATAATGCACAGTGTCTGACGGATGACTATGCCTGCCTTGAAACTTTTTTTTTTAAGATGTGGGGTACAATTCAGGATGAGGTATACAAGTGGTCATTGTACAGGTAAAGTTTGGGCCTCCCTTTGGTCCCCACTTTGCCTGGTTTGAGATCAGTTACCCTTACTGATGTTGTGTCCCCCCTGCCCCCACCCCAGCAGTATCCTGCCACTGCCAATCCCTTTCTTATAGTATTATGGTAAATGTTCAGGGTCTGCCTAGGAGTGAGTCTTGAAACTTTTAAATACCCTGCCATACAATTGTGAGTTGGATTCAGTTTGGTGCCTACTTCGAAACTGGATATTATGCTAAATAATTTGAATATTATTTATACCATGGGGAGCCATCAAAGAGTTTCAAATGAGATAAGCATAATGTAATTTTATAAATATCAGTGTGGGGAAGATATTGAAGGAGAGTAAGAATAGAGGCAAGGAGATAAATTAATAGGTGTGACAACAGTTCGGAAAATATAATAAAGGCTTAAAGCAAAGTAGTAACAGTGGCTATGAAGAGAAGGAGGGCGGAAATATGAGGGAAAAGGGTATGGTGGTTTTGTAAATTGGCCCACAATTCTTTGACAGTCTTCTTGTTGAGAATTATTTTGTCCCCTCTCCTTGAATCTTGCTTCTGTGACTGCTTGAACAACAGAATATGGTAGAAATGACAAGTGACGGTATGCCAGTTTTCTGGCCCAGGCTGTAGGAAACTGACAGCTTCTACTTCCTGTCCTATGGGACGATTGTTCTTGGAATTCACATCCTGTCTTGTGGATGGTCATTCTTCACGCTGTGAAGAAACTTAACTGGCAGAGAGGGCCACATGGAGAAGAGCATAGGTCTCTAGGACACAGTCTCAGCTGAGCTCAGCCACAGCCAAGACCAACTTGTCAATCATCAGTGTGAGTCATCTTGAAAGTGGATTCTCTAGGCCTGGTCTAGCCTGATGATGCGTGGGGCAGAAATAGGCTTGTCCCCTTCAAGGCCTACCTAATTTACAGATTCATTAGCAAAATAAGTGATTACTTTTTTAAGCCATTAAGTTATGGAGTAGCTTTTTATGTGAGGGGGACCCCCAAAAACTGGAATTTATTTTTTAAAATTCTGTATTTATTCTTATATGTTTAAACTTCAGTCACCTTCAAAGTACACTCCATTTGATGCAAGACACATATGGAGATGCTTTTTCCACTGCTCAAAACAGTTTTTGAACTCATCAATTTTGATGCCTTTTAGTGCTTCTGCCATTTTTTGTTTCATCTCTTCCACATTGGCAAAACACTTATTTTTGAGAACTTTTTTCATCTGGGAAAATAAATAAAACAGAAAACATTGCTCAGGATGAGATCAGGTGAATAGGGAGAATGGGCACTGGGATCATGTTGTTTTTGGTGAAAAACTAACGAACACTAAGTGTGGTGTGGGCAGGTATGCTTGTAAATCACCCATAATGAAATTAGCAAATGCATTAAAAGAATTTCCAAAAGAAAATTCACTCAGGGCAACGCAGCCTGTCACAACAATGCTAGCTGGTACATGCTGCAGATGGGTTCCTAGAACACTTAACCTAGCGGCAGAAGCATGTACTACAAGAAGCCCACCCTCCAAAAAATTATTGGTTTTTTTCCCCCCTCATACATCAGTAGATAAATTATACAAAAGCTAAGTTTATTTAAGGCATAACATGTGCCAAACACTGTTCAAATTACTGTATGTGCATTGTTTCATTTATTCTTCTCAAGAAATATTATTAATATCTCTGTTTTAATTATGGGAAAACAAAACTAGAGTACTTTCCCCAGGTCATACAACTAATTGGTGACAACTTTGATATAAAGAAGAAGAAGAGAAAGCAAGAAAGCTGTTGATGGTGACTAACTTGTAAATTTGGGGTGTTAGCAGTATCACTGCCTGACATAATAAACATAGGAAGCCAGGCTCGGTGGCTCAGCCTGTAATCCCAGTGCTTTGGGAGGCTGAGGTGAGTGGACTGCCTGAGCCCGCGGGTTCGAGACCCACCTGGGCAACTTGGCGAGACCTCATCTCTACAATAAATCAAAAAAAATTAGCCGGGCGTGGCAGCGCACGCCTGTAGTTCCAGCTACTTGGAAGGCTGAGGTGGAAGGATCGCAGGAGCCCAGCAGATCAAGGCTGCAGTGGCTGGGAGCAGCCACTGTACTCCAGTCTGGATGACAGAGTGAGACTCCAACTCAAAATAAAATAAAATAAAATAAAAAATAAAATAAAATAAACATAGGAAAAAGATAAGAAATCTAGGAAAAGAGTCGATCAGCTTTGGGGTCAAGACATTTAGGTAAAGATACCTAATAGCATTGGAGTCTAGATTTCAGAGGAGGACTTGGAGATAGAGATATAAAGTTGAAAACTATTCGAATATAAATGATTGTTTAAATATTGACAGTTGACACAATCACATAAGATAAGAATGCGTATTTAGAGAATAAGAAGAGAATGTAACACTGGTTAGAATAAGATTTAAAATTTGAGGAAAGAAAAAGAAAAGAAAATGTAGAAAAGCAGGAAGAAACACAATAAAGAATGAAGCGAAGAAATTCAAGGGACAAGATAATTTCAAAAAAGGAGAGACTAGCCAATATTTTTAAATTCTACAGAAAAGGCAAGTGAAATAATGCCTGGAAAATAGGGGGTAAATTTAACGACAGAATTTTTAGTCATGTGGTGAGATGGAAGACAGTTTATAGGGAATAAGAAATGGATGAGAAGTGAGTAATTGGAAACAGTGAGGGATATCACATAAGATTTTTCTTTTGGTTTGAAAATGACAGGAAAAGTCATACAACTAAAATGACTTAGGCAAAAAGCTATCTATTGGCTCATGTAACTAAAATATCCAGGAGTATTTCTGGCTTTAGTCACTACTGGATTCAGCAGTACCAATGATGTCACCAGGATCCAGTTTCTCTTTATTTCTCTGCTCGTCCTCCTTCCTAGCTTCCCGTTCAGCTGGGCTCTACAGCCTTGGCAGACAGCCTGTTGCAGCACCAGCACTATGTATTTCCATCTTCCAAGTGCTTAGAAAAGAAAATCCACTTTCTCTACTGCTTCTTGGCCTTTTAGCTAAGAGCAAGTGAAAATCTACTTTCTCAATAATTCCAACAAAATTCCCAAAGTTGAGTCTCCTTGGATCTGATGGATCTGACTTGGGTCATTTGTCCTCCCTTAAATCAATCATTATTGCTGAAGTAAATTGAGGGATTTGTTAATAAGGTTCAATCTCAAGGAGGCACAAGGGGATGGTTTCTTTGAGAGAAACTGGATACTGATTACCAGAAGAAGGAAGAAAAGAAGCTGGCAGCAAAAAAAACCAGTCGGTCATTATGAGCTACCATAGTAGGAAGCTTGCCTGCGGAAGCAAGAAGTAAAGTGGAATTGAACAAGAGTTTTAGGGGAAAAAAATGGCAGAAAAAAGGAAGCTGAAGATATCAGAGAGAGAGAGAGAGAGAGAGAGAGAGAGAGAGGAAAATGAATGAAACAAACCACCAAGGAAGAAAGGAGTTGATTGTATCAAGAGAACACTTGACTTTGCGAACTGAATTAGCTTTGAACAGAAGGGACACCTCTTCTTCTGAGACCAGAAAGGAAGAGATAAGGTTGAGTACAGATATAAAGTAGCTTTTAAATAAAGAAGCAGGAAATTTAGGAATTTACATCTTGTTACCTCAGTTTTATCTGTGATTTAGGAAGAAAAGTGTCATGTGCAAAGATTGAGGAGGAGTTGGCTGGGAAGGTGTTGAACATGCAAAGCAAATTATGAGATGACAACATTAAGCTTTAAAGGAAATTTCCAATTTAGCTTTGTCTTTTCATATTAATTCCATTAGATTCAACAAACAAAACAGAACATGAACATCAACTGATACAATGCAAACTTGAAATAAAATTTTACTAAAATATGGCCAGGCGTGGTGGCTCATGCCTGTAATCCCAGCATTTGATTGCTTGAGTCTCAAAAAATATATAATAATAATAATAAAAAATAAATAAAGTTACACTTAAATAGGAAGATTTTTTTCACTTATAGTTTAGCATGGGGATTCTTTTAGAAAAAAAAATCTTTGTGGAAAAAATTGATTAATAAGTTCACCTGGGATTCTGAGACTTATAGAGTCTTCTTCCTTGTGGGTGGAGCTGATCTATAGAAGACAAGGAGAATGATATTTTGTTTCCTTTTCCCCCCGAGCTTTATTGAGTATTGTACATGATTTTTTACATGCAAACATTGTGAAATTACTACCATAATCAAGCAAATTAACATATCCATCACTTCATATGGTTATCCTTTTTTGTTGTTATGAGAACATTTAAGATCTATTCTAGCAATTTTCAAATATACAATACATTATTATTATTATTATCTATAGTCACATGCTGTACAATAGATCTCAAGAACTTATTCATTCTAATTAAAACTTTTTATCCTTTAAATGAAATCTTACTATTACTCACCTCGCTCTCCCCATCCCAGTCCCTACTCTCTGCCTCTGAGTTCAACGTTTTTAGATTCAACAGGCAAATGAGATTATATAAGATTTGTCTTTCTGTGCCTGACTTATTTTGCTTAACAAAATGTCTTTCTTCTAAGTTTTTCCATGTTGTCACAAATGACAGGATTTTCTTCTTTTGTAAGGCTGAGTAGTATTAGGTCAATTCCCTATGTTGCCTCTTGTGAATAATGCCGCAATGAACAAGGGAGTGCAGGTATTTCCTTGACTTTCTCCTTGACTTACTGATTTTATTTCCTTTGAATACATACCCAAGAGTGGGATTTCTGGATCATATGGTAGTTTTATTTTTTATATTTTTAGGAACCTCCATAATGTTTTCTATAATGGCTTTACTAATTTACATTCCCATCAACAATGTACAAAGGTTCCCTTTTCTGTATATTGTCACTGAGGCTTGTTAGTTTTTGTATTTTTGATAACAGCCATTCTAACAGTTGTGGAGTGATATAGCTCATTGTGGTTTTAATTTTCCTTTCCCTGATGATTAGTGAAGTTGATCATTTTTCACATAGACGGCCATTTGTATGTCTTTTGTGAAATGTCTGTTTAGCTCCTTTGCCAATTTTTTTTTTTTTTAGGTGAGAAAACAAGATTTTTGAGAGGACAGAAAAGTTCCCACAACGGGAGGGAACTTGAAGGGGTTGCCCATCTGGAGCCAAAAACCTGGTGCTTATATAGCCCTAAGTCCAAGTCAATTGGCTAGCACTAGCTGTGAGCTGTAGCTGTTCTGATTGGTCAGTATTAAGGACCAATCGGCAGGGGGTAAGACCTAATGGTGAGCTGACTAGTTGCTTTTTGATCCCAGCAGTGAGTGCTTAAGCTCTAGCTTGAGAGGCTCCCAGGGAGCTTGTTTACCAACGCTACATTGTTCGCTGCATTGTTACCAAAGGACCCACCTGCCTGTCTGCCTAGCCTTTCTCTAGCTATTTCCTGTCTCATTCCCCCCTCTGGAGTAGTAACCCTAACTGCTGTTAGGAAGTGAGGATGATGACTGGTTTGGCTACTTTCTGCTGATTACGGGTGTTGCATGAGGAGGCAGCAGGGGATCCCTTGGAGGACGATCTAAAGGTCCTCAGTAGAAAGAAGCTTCCACACAATGTTCCATCTGCATCACCATTTGGAGTTTGATGACCTCTAGGCGAGAAGAAACAAACTTTACAAGAAGGTTGACTATATACATGGACCAAACACAAGCAATACAACAAAAGGAGTTATTAAGATAAAAACCCATGTCCATATATTAGAAATTCCTAGAGGATAAAAGATTGTAACCAACTGGGTCCTGAAACTGCCTGTTCTTGTGAAGAGTCAATTATTTTATTATTGTTTTATAACCTGTAAAGTCTCTTCTACTTGGGAGGAAGTGTTAATACGGAAAAAGGTTTCATTTAATAATGCACATGTTCCTCCACGTTCCTCCATGAGCATATCCATCGTTGGAATAATTACTCTGTTGAGTCACGTAGGTAACAGAGGGTGAGAGAGAGTGCTTATAAGAAGCTAGGACTAATGATACTAAAAACAGGAAACAAGACAGAGTAGGCATTTTTCTTGTTCCTGTGAGGGAGACTTCTAGGAAAGAAAACAATCCCATGGACACTCAGGATTGAGGGGTCCTTGACAGAGACATCTAATGGTACAAATCAAGATGAAAACAAAGCCAGCAAATATAGGTATAACTATAAGGAGGAAATTCACAGGCAGTTAATTAGTGGCACTTATCTTTTACGATCTTTAGTTTGATTTTGTATGCTCCTCCAGGTCAGCTGAGGCAACTTGTTTTGTATTCCATGCTTTCACGGCTCTTTGGCTCTGATGAGCTTCTGCAGCTCTTCAGGTCACAGCTTTTCAAGGTTGAGGTTCTTGTCTCATGTCCAGAAAGAATGAGGGACACGGAGAGCCAGAAAGTGAGAAGGCAGGATTTATTGAGAGGACAGAAAAGCTCCCACAGTGGGAAGGAACCTGAAGGGGTTGCCCCTCCTTTGCCAATTTTTAAATTGGTTTATTTGTTTTCTTGCTAGTGAGTTGAGTTCCTTTTTATTTTAGATATTAGCCTCTTATTAGATGCAGGGTTTGCAATTATTTCTCCCATCCCATAGGTTGTCTTTCCACTCTATTGATTGACCCTTTGCCATGTAGAAGTTTTCAACTTGATGCAATCCTATTAGTCTATTTTTGCTTTTTTAGTTTTTGAAGAGTGAGGGAGAAATTGAGAGAAGAAAAATTGCAAAGAAGACAGCAACTAAAGAAAGACTGCATTTTGTATGATATTCATATCTTTAGTAAAGTTTCTAAACTTCTAAAACAATCCAGTTGGCAAAGTAGTCTTTGTTTTGCTGTTTTAATATATACTACTGAAAGACTACATCTTTAACCTGAGTCGATGCACACAGAATCAAATTAATGCTGTGAATGTGGAAGCTGGAGATCTGGGAACCACATCCCTAGATATGGTAGGAAATGCTCAGGAATTGCACTGCAGGCTAAATTTAATTTTTCTTGGAAATTGTACTCACCAGTAAAAAAAATATATTTTCTGCTCATTCTCTTATATTTATTAAAATATTATCAAATAAAATACAAAATAGATATTATTTCCATGGCATATGGCCATTTAGGCTATAAAAATTATTATTAGAAACTCTACTATATTGGCAAAATATCTTCATGAAGTTTAGATTTGTTTTTCATTCAAAGTTACTTGAGTTTTTCTTTCAGGGACTGGGTTATGCTATAAAGCAAGAGAAAATAGTCGTAATTGTTGGAAATCAATCCTTTCAGATGCACATTGCTTTGAGTTTACAAATGGCACAATAGTAAATATATTGGTATAAGATGAATAGATTACAATTATCAGCCTATGAGCAATTTTGTTCATCTGTAAAAAAAAAAACAGAGTATTTCACTGGTGCCAATTCCAGCTTTGAATTTTGGGAGGTACAGGGTATTTTCAAACAAATTCACTGAAGTGTTATTCTGTCCTCATAATAACCTGTGAGAGAGCAGGAAAGAGTATTAGCCCTATTCTTATAGCTTCTGAAACAAGCTGTTTGAAGAGGGCCACATATTCAGTAATTCAGACCTTCCCAACTGAGAAGCAGGCTGAGAGATACTGATCCCCAAAGTCCTTAGGCAACAAGAAATACTACAACCAGCCGGACTCGGTGACTCAGCCTGTAATCCCACGCTTTGGGAGGCTAAGGTGAGTGGATTACCTGAGCCCGCGGGTTTGAGACCCGCCTGGGCAACTTGGTGAGCCCTCATCTCCACAATAAATAAAAAAATCAGCCGGGCGTGGGAGCACGCGCCTGTAGTTCCAGCTACTCGGAAGGCTGAGGCGGAAGGATCGCCGGAGCCCAGCAGGTCGAGGCTGCGGTGGCCGGGAGCGGCCACTGCACTCCATTCTGGGTGATGGAGTGAGACTCCAACTCAAAAAAATAAATAAATAAAAAATAATCTTTTCAGTCTGTTAAATTATCTCCTAAACTGAAACTTGAAGAATAATTTAATAATTCAGTATTAAAAAGTAAATAATAAAAGTTGGTGAACTTTAATCAATACTTTACCTTTATATTTTCTTTCAATCAAATTTAATACTGTTTTGTGACTGCACAGCAATATATACATGTATATACATTCTAAATCTAGCTTAGAATACTTGGTTTCAGTGGATATCTAATTGTAAAACACTTTTTATTAGCCTGTAGTCCCTGCCAAAACATTCCAAATTAAATATTTCACTGCAATTTAAAATACAAACAATAAACCGATATTGCATTATGTTTTATCTTTTTTGCTTAGTTAGTATATAAATTTACTCAAATTCATTTATAGTGATTGTCTTTGAATTGGAAAATTGCAAATGAATCTATTTTTATAATTTCTATATTACAAAACGTGTACATTTCAAATAATAAACTGTTTTATATAAAACTAATAAGTGCTATAAAATTTTGCTTAAATGTCTCATAACATAAAAAGGCAACCTAATATTATAAAAATTAGTTTTATTTATTCATACAATTAATTGTATTGATTGTTTACTAATGCCAAGCATTGTGCTGGATGCTGCAGATATGGATATCAATAGCACAAAGCTCTTTCACAATAGTCTTTGTAAAAAAGAGTCTCTAAAATCTACAGTATAGATTAACAGTATAATTAATAATACTATAAATTAATAATGAAACTTTTTTAACTTGCATAATGCTAATCTAAGTAAATGACAAACTTTATACTCATCAACGGAAACGTAAATAGAATAATATTAACTTATTCATTGGCTATTATGAGAATTAAATGTTCTATGAAACGTCTGAATAATGTTCAAGGATTCAGTAGTAACTCTGTTATTTATTTCCAGCACCAGCATAAGAGAAATAAAACACAAAAATAAGTCAAATGTAAAGACTGAATATGTACATAAAAGTGTTACAAAGCCTTTGTTTTTATCTGTTAAAAAATAAATTTTACTATTATCAATAGAGTCTGGGATTATGGAGAGAGTGGCCATGGAAAAGTAGGGTTTCTTTGTCTTTCTTATGAATTCACTAACAAGATTATTAGCAGGAAAACACCAAGAGATTAATGAATAGCTGTAATCTTGTACTCTCCTTTCTTAATGCTACACATCTTCAAGGCAACAGAAGTGAAAATACAGGCAATCATGGAAGTCTCCAAAAAAGAAGAGTTAAGCAATTTGCAGGGTACACTCATAATCTTTAACTATTTACAGAGTAGTCATGATGGCATTAGTTGACCTTTGGAGGGTTCACTGTCATCATTTACAGAAACTGGCAACTAATTCCTGGTAAAGCAGTACAGGAAAAAAGACTCAGCACTATTTCTGGGGAGAATGTCAATATAAGGCTAGTGACTTGTTTTAAAGGATTACTTATCATTGAAATTAACTGAATGAAAAAATTTCATTTGTGATTATATAACAGATAATATATTATCCTATCTGTATATACTTATATGGTTCACTGTGTTCACTGTACATACTTATATGGTTCAATATCATTATATGGTAATATTTTAAGATTTACCTGTTCAATTAGTAATATTTTGAAAAAATTCCTATCCAAATTTTTTTTATATTACTTAACACATAGCTTACACTTACTGTTAACATTTAGATGGGTACTTAATTTTATGTGACTTATGAATTTTATATATTGTGAACATTGGGTATACTTATTTTGTTAATTCTGTGCAATTTAGGAAGCAGAGACCTTCTGCCATTCACATATTTTAATCTTTTAGTATAATTGTGGCCAATAGTCACAACATTGAGTTGAAACTGGGCTTTCAAAACTAATCCACATGGCCATTTCTGCCTTGCTGCAATTTAATTTTGTATGAATACCCACTTCTGTTAAATCTATTCTAAAGAACGCTATCACAGAATAAAAATCTTTTAGAATTTTACACCACGGCAGTCTGGTAGTCTTTCTAAAATTACGATAAACATGCACTTAATGCACATTCGAGGACAAAATGCCAAGTAGTCAAACTGGTCTTTAAATACCTATTCAGAATCAAATTCAAAATTTGATTACCACCAAAGTAAAGCAGAAAACCAGAAAAATGACCTTGAAATTTTCAAAAACTCTAATAACTCCACAATCATATGAATGAAACATAAAATATGTAACTAAACACCTACGAAACAAATACAGCTCTTGAGAGGTGCAACATTTTGTTTTGCTGTAAACCAATATTTCCAATATTTCAACTAAGATTTCCAATATTGTAACTAATATTTTCAATATGATCTATAGGTAATATGGGATAAAGGAAATTAATAATAATGACATAAAGTAGAGAATATTAGGAAATTTTGCAGGTGGAGGGAGTGAAAATATTTCATTTTCAGACATGTTGAATGGACTATTCTAGTGAGGTATTTGATTCATTTCAATTTTGTATTTTATTAATATGTACCTGTGATAAGCCATTCTTACACTCCTCAGTTTATAGCCTACTTGAACTTGTTTACAGTTCTAATCTCTTTAGTTCCCAAAAAAATAATACTCACTTGCTATTAAAAGACAAATAATAAAGATATAAAAAGTTATTAATATAATCACATGCCTATCCACTTGTGAGGTAAATAATCTTTAATGTGTCCTTCTATTTGTTTAATATTTTGCTTTTAATTTTTAATTTGAATGACCTCTTGATTTTAGTTTGGCAAGTTAATACTTTAGGATTTTTATATCTATCATTTTAAAGTGAGCTTAGGCTTCAGTTTTGTATCTGAATGTATGAATATATTTCTTCAAAAGTCAATTTGGCAATAGATATAGGGCAGAGTAAGGATTCTGTAGTCAAATATTTCTGTCAACTCTAGCTTAAACATAGTTTTTATCAAAGGATTTTTAACATTATTTTAATATGCTAATGTTTGCTGTGAATTTCTGAGGGTGAGTTAATTTTTATGAGATTTACCAAACATATCTGCCAAAGTTTTTGGTTTTGACACAGTATCTCAAAAGTTTAGGTTTTATGGATTAATCTATTAGAATGTGAGCTGACAATTTGTGCTTTCTCTTAGGATTTTAGAATCACAGTTTAGCTTAATTATAAAATGGTTTGGATAATGTTTACCTTTGTCTATGCCATTGACACATCACTGGATTAATTGTTCCTTCAAGGAATTTAAGAATGAAGCTGTAAAGTCCTAAAAGTTTTTTTGTGTTTGTGTTCTAAGGAAGTCAAAATATACAACTTAAAATGCAACCTTTTAAAAGTGTTCATTCTCTTTCATTCCAATTTAACACTACTTAAAAATCTGTAAGTATGCACTCTTTTGCATGACCTACCATTCCACAAAAATCAATGCCTCACTTGTCATTCCTTGATCTTTACTGACTTCCTACAAATCTGAATCTTGAGCACTTTTGACAAAGTACAGTCTATAAATACAAGTGCATGGCAGTCATATCAAGAACTGGATAAGCATAGATGCTTCCTCATCCTGCTCACAAAGAAGCTGAAAGAAGAAGACAGATTTTTTTTTTCTTAAGTACTGCAATTATTTGAAACAGGGCTCACCAAATTGAGCATGCCATATGGAAAGGAAGACTAAAAACTGTAACTCATTAAAAAAATTTTAAACTCCACCTTTTTGTTAGCTAGAATAGTGTTAAATCTTATTAAGAATAATTTTAGTTAAAGAAACTATTCAAACACCTATGCAAAAATCTTACCCTCATTAACCGAAAAAGATTACGCTTCACTTTGTAGTAAGTATCTGGAGTCATGATACATATCATACCAGGCACATAATTTCTAATTATCCTTAGAAAGAAAAAGATTAATATAGAAATTATCCACTTCTTAAGTCTTATTTTAACATAATATTTCTCCATTTAGAGAAACTTAATAACTTAATTGATATATTTTAAGATTTACTTTTTTGGGTTTTTTTTCACTCACCTAGTGAAGGATGAATCACCAGGGAATAAGATATTAATAGAAATTATCTAAGGCTATCCTAGCCAGAGTGGTGTTTTCTTAACATTAAGCATTCCAATGAACAGATTCCACATTGTTCACTGCCAGTCCTATAGAATATATTTCTTTTAAAAAAATTATGTGGAGTTGTAACTTATCACATTTTTCTTCTTTAATCATTCATGGTTTAAACAAAATGAAAGCATCTGCTAACAGTCTTTGTAAATTTTTCAGAGACTCAGCCTGTGGGTCATTACTATTATATATGCAACTGAAAGTAAGGATTTTGTTGTTGTTGTTAATGGCGGGTAGACTAGAGGTTTTAATCATATAGTGTTTTGTTCTATTTGAGACCTTAAGTCATATGTTGTACTGGACATGTACTTATATTCATTCATAAATATTTGTTCCTAATATGTACTGTGTCTTAGTATTAAATGCATTTCCCATTGTGAACTGTGAAAGAAGTAGACAAATAAGAAGACAAAACAGTGGGATAAAAGAAATGATTAAAATAGGTCAATCCAGGCCAGGCTCGTGGCTCAGCCTGTAATCCCAGCACTTTGGGAGGCCGAGACGAGTGGACTGCCTGAGACCGCGGGTTCAAGACCAACTCGGGTAACTTGGCGAGACCGTATCTCTACAATAAATCAAAAATTAGCCGGGTATGCTAGCAGGTGCCTGTAGTTCCGGCTACTTGGAAGGCTGTGGTGGAAGGATCGCCAGAGCCCAAGCAGGTCGACACTCGGGTGACCATAAGCAAGGCACAGAACTCCAGCCTGGGAGATAGAGTGAGACTCCAACTCAAAACAAAAACAAAACAAACAAACAAAAAATTAGATCAATCCAGATGCAAATAAGGAGGAAAAAAACCCATTATGGTTAAATTAAGTTACATGGTATAGTCAAAAAAACAAGGAAAATTGTTATCCCTTTCTTCAAGAAGCTCCCATTCTAGGAAACTCCAATATTAAGCACTAAACTCTTTTTGGGAAATATAGGGATCCCGCTGTACCACCAAAAGAAAAGCTGTTATAATTATTTTCATATTTTAAGAACAAAATAACATGGATAAGACAGTAAACAGAAGCAATGTGGTACTTAATTACCTTATCTTCCTGATAATAAATGAGAACATCTTAAAATTATTTACTACCTCTATCTTTCTGGAAAACTTTTTGAATTTTCCTCTTTTGAAACTATGCTGCATTGGTGCTTATCATTTTATTTTTGCTCTGCTGTGGATCATATGCATTTGAAAAAGTTTTGCGTTATCTTTTCACCTATATATTGAGTACAAAGATTATGGTATGTAAAAACCAGCATGACTGCTTCCTTGATGGGATTTAGAATTTAGTGGAAGTGATAGAAAATGACTAATATTGATATGTTATCATATAATATATAGTATATATTAATCATATTATACATTATATATAATATGATAATATATAGTGAATGATATACAAAGGAAAGCCAAGCAGATCTATGATTTCCAATCATGGCAAATTTGACCTAATTAGGAAAGTTGGGCTCCACTGAAATAATGATGCTTAACATAAAAAAGGTGAATCAGGCTATCAGATTGATTCTGTAGAGAAGAAAGCTAGATCATTTTAGAAGCAGGGAGGTTAGCATGGTGCAGGTTGTGAAAACAAAACAACAACTACAATTTAAAAAAATACAGGACTCCTGAACAGAGAAAAAAAACTTTAAAAATGGGAGATGAAAAAGAAAAGAGAAGATGGATACTACTGATCGTTCAGGACATTTAGAACAAATTTAGAAGCTTTCCCAAGACATATTGAACATTTTAAACAAGCATTAAGTATGTGGCAACACAATCATATTTGTATTTCACAAATGTCATTTTGGTTGCCATGAAATGAATGGTTTGGAATAGAGCCAGAGGGGATATAGATAAACCATTACACAACTGTTGCTATTCAGCTATTGTGATCATTTAGATATACAAGGTGATGACTAAGAGGGACAAAGTAGACAGATTTGCCAAGTGTATAGGAGGTAAATCTATGGGATTTTTAAAATTATATATTATATAACAAAACAGGAAATGTTAAGAAAGGTTTCTAGATACCTGGATTGCTCAAAAAATAGGCAGTAATTGCTACTTCAGAGATGTGAACAGTTTTGGAAAGAAATATAAATTTGGGGGGAAATATTTAGTTTGAGAGATCTAACAGGAAATGTCAAGAAACAGCTTAATATAAAATTAAAGTATTATATGTAATTAAAGCTGGACTCGGTGGCTCAGCCTATAATCCCAGTGCTTTGGGAGGCTGAGGTGAGTGGATTGCCTGAGCCCGCGGGTTCGAGACCTGCCTGGGCAACTTGGCGAGACCTCATCTCTACAATAAAATCAAAAAAATTAGCCGGGCGTGGTAG
>CAUYQG010039601.1:0-101065 GCA_963574415.1 Tarsius wallacei | reverse complement strand
AAAGATGTGGGGTACAATTCAGGGTTAGGTATACAAATGTTCATTATGCAGGTACCCTTTCTCACGGTTTTAAATTGTAATATTCCTTGGTGATCAGTGATGATGATCAGTTTTTCATGTGTTTACTGGATACCTGAATATTCTCTTTTCTGACATAATCATCCAAACCTTTTCCTCATTTTAATTTCCTTAAATTAATCAATCAATTAGAAATTATTTCCCAATCTGTGGCATGCCTCTTCATTTTTAAATAACATTTTCCCAAGATGCTTACAATTTTGATAAAAAAAATAATTTGTGGTTCTACCTAAGAAATCTATTTTTACACCAAAGATATCAAAAGATATACCCTTATGTTTTCTTTTCTAAAGTTTCATAGTTTTAGCTTTTTTTTTTTTTTGAGTTGAAGTCTCACTCTGTTGCCCAGGCTAGAGTGCAGTGGCAAGCTCATGGCCATCCCAGCGTCCAACTGCTGGACTCAGGAGGTCCTTTCACCTCAGCCTTTCAAGTAGCCAGAACTACAGGCGTGCACTACCATGTCTGGCTAATTTTTTTACTTATGGTAGAGACGAGGTCTTACCATGTTGCCCAGGCTGGTCTCAGACTCACAGGCTCAGGCAATCCTCTTGCCTCGGCCTCCCAAAGTGCTGGTATTACAGGCTTGAGTCACTGCACCCAGCTAATCTTAGCTTTTAAATTAAGCCTATTATTCATTTAGAGTTAATTTTATTTATCAGGTAAAGCTTCCTTTTTTCCCCCAAAGGATAATCCTTGTTCTAGCACCATTTGTTGAGAAAACTATACTTTCCTATTGAATTACTTAACACTTTTGTCAAAAATCAAATTACTCTAAGAGTTTGATCTATTTCTGAACATTATTCCATGCTACTCATCTATCTCTATATAGTCTCCCCCAAAATCCTTTACTGGTGAGCTCTAGATTAAGTCAGAATTTAGGTAGTTTGAGTCCTTAAAATTTACTCAGGTACTTAAGGAGAGTCAGGGAAGACTTCTTGTATAAAATTGAAGATAAGACTCAGTGACGAAGAGTTAGCCAGACAAAACAGGAGTCTGGGCAGAGGACAAATGATGCAACATGTTTAAGGAACTAAAACATACTTAGCATGGCTGATACTGGATGGAAAATGTGGCAGACAAGGTTGAAGCAGAAAATAAGTGCCAGTTGTAAAATTTTTTGACAATATATTAAACTGCAATAAGGAAGCCCACTGAAGATGGAAGTATCATTAAAATTTAACATTTCTTACAAAATATTTTAGTATCTTCAAATGGAAGTAAATATGTGGAGTTAGTATGATACAACAATTAGTTAGTACTAATTGAGGTGTGATTACTTCCACCTTCTTAGCATTCTAGATATCATGCTTTTTAGACTTTAAATACATGGAAGACTTAATCATACTTTTCATTTGATTCATGTTAATGAGTCTACACAAAAACCTCCCTTACTGGTTTTACATTTTCCTTTGATTCTCCATTCCTGCACCCACTTTTCATCCCTCACTGCTCCTTGCTATAGGTACCCACTTTACTGTATACAATAAATTTCCTTGAATTGTACCTATCCTTAAAAAATATTTAGACCATATACAGAGCAATGCTCAAATTATTTAATGTATGGTAAGATACAGACCAATCTGAATGAGAATACTGAAAGTAGCCCTATGCTAGGGGAGGGCCAGAGCATTCTAAGGAAGAAGGGGAAGAGACAAGAAATATTCAATTATTTCAATCTTTAATCCAGTAAATTTTGAAGTCAATATTAGCAGCTCTTCAGGTATGAACTCGGCTACATGTATTCTTTACCTTTTTCAGTATTAAATATCATGTTTATATTGTTGTAATTATTTCCAACATATCCATTGTAGATAGCTATATTGTTACTGACACATATGTTTACTGCACATTTTTACATAGTATTCCAGTATGTGCATTCATACCTTCCATTGATCGGATCTACTATTAACTGAGCACCTCAGTTCAATTAAGTGGGAGTAATATGGGAGTGGTCGTGGAGAAAGTGCTGGGTGCCTCACTTACTGATGGAAAACAAGTCTACGTTAGAATGTTAATGGGACCTGGGCATTTTTATCTTCACGGGTCTTCTTCTCCATGAAAAAGTATTGAAAATTATATTTTACGACTGGATTATATTTTATGACTTCATTTTATTAACTTAAGATTGTATGTGTACTTTTGCTTTTAAAAGAAATTAGAAGATTATGGTGGGGTTCTAAAAGTACTGTGGTCCCTAGGCACTGTACCTATTATACCTAATGGTAAGTAAGTCACCCCTGAAAAGTTCCCCCTAACTCTCATACAATTACAATGCCACAATGAACAGAGAGCAAAGAGAGTTGTCAGAGAGTATTCTGTTACATCTCTGTCCGGGCGCAGTGACTCAAGCCTGTAATCCCAGCACTTTGGGAGGCAGAGGTGAGAGAACTGCCTGAGCCCACGAGTTCAAGACCATCCTGAGCAAACTGGTGAGACATTGTCAAATAAATCAAAAAATTAGGCAGGCATGGTGGCACATGCCTGTAGTTCCAGCTATTTGGAAGGCTGAGGTGGAACGATTGCCTGAACCCAGCAGGTAAAGGCTACAGAGACTGTGAGTGTGTCACTGCACTCCAGCCTGGGTGACAGAATGAGACTCCGTCTCATTTTAAATACATACATATTTCTTTCTAAGGAAAAGGAAAAGAAAATAAATTCTTCAAGCTGTCCTTGCATTGTTACTTTCATAGCGTGTCTAGTGGTGATAAACCAGAAGCTGTCAGATGAAAAATCTCAAGTTGCATTTTTCTGTATATCTGTGAAGCATTATAGATATTAAAATATCAAGATAAGGTATTTTTCTGACTGCCTGCTAGAATCAGTGGGAACAACCTTTATGCAAAAACAAAACAACACATTCATTCATTCATTTATTTATTTTTAGGGACAAACTTTTGCCAAGTTGTCCAGGCTGGACTCGAACTCACAGGCCCAGGCAATCCTCTAGTCTCCGCCTCCCAAAGTGCTGGGATTACAGGCATGAGCCACTGTGCCCGGCAAAAACACCTAATTTAAACATCTTTAATCATTAACCAAAGACTACAATCACCTTTCAATATATAGCATTTAGTAACCAGAAGAATTTCAAGTCTGTTAAAAATGCAGTCAAGCATACAAAGGAATACATGTTTAATTTGTTTTACTAGAAACTCAGCGTTCATTTTCCTCTTTTTAATGGATGGAAAAGCAACTTCTCTGCCAAGGAAAGGTAATTATTTAAAATGTAGATGTGTTGCACTTCACAGATCTCAGCTCTGCTCAGCTGGCAGAAGTAACACCTCTGGAAAGCAGATCAATTATTTACCAAATTAAAGACAGCAGATCTGTTTTAGAAATGTCAGGTTTACTGTACAGAGTTGAGGATTTCTTCCCTATGTTTCTAATTAACAATTTGATAAATAAAAAATACTTACACTTTTTGTTGTCCAAGGCAATATAGTTAATAATATATCAACCTATTGTTCCTGTTATACAAATAAAATGTATTTTCCACAGGGTATTTTAAAATAATATATACTTCATATTTCAATTTTTATTATCTGTGATATGTATCTACATTTAATATAGCTTTACATCACAAATCATTCCCACACTACAGAGCAGACAATTTTTATTCAAACCACAATTTAGAAATAAAGTTGGTTTTATTCAACAAATGAATAATTGTATATAATAAATGTCTTATCTTTGTCCTGCTATAATTTTCCATGATTATAAAAAAATACAATGGAATTAATTATTATAATTATTCCAAGTGCATTTACTTGTAGCAAATAGATGAAAGTTGCTGCGCTAATACCTGGGAATGAAACAAAAGCTTACCTCTAACAGAGAACACATTGAAAGGATACTCTGTTGGATTTAAATAAGTTAAAAACTAGGGTGAAGGTGGTTAATAACAATGCACACAACAATTAATATTTATTGAAGTTACACAATATGTTAGGTATTATTTTAGACATCATTGGCCCCCATTTTATTGATGAGGAAACTGAGGTTCTGAGAGTGCCAGGTAGATTAATTAACTTGCCCAGTTAAGTAGCAAAGTGGAAAGGGAGGGGAATGAGCCATTTTATGTAGGGTCAGAGAAGATTTCTTAAATAATATTTAAGGTGAGACTCAGTGATAAAGAGTTAGTAAGGAAAAAGAGGAGCCCAGGCAGAGGACAAATGATGTAATGTGTTTAAGGAGCTCAAACATACCTAGCATGGATAGATATCAGATGGAAATCATGGTAGATCAGTTTGAAGCAGCAAATTAATTCCAGCTGTAATATTCTTGCTATATTAAAGGCAATAAGGAAGCTGTTGAAGATGTAAGTATCATTAAAATTTAATATTCCTTACAAAATATCTTAGTGTCTTCAAATGGAAGTAAACATGTAAGTTAGTATGATACAACAATCATAATTTAAGAAATAACAAAATTGGGATGTCAAATAAGTATCTGAGAATAACAGAATAATGCTCATGTTTTAGACTTAATAAGAGATGGTTTCATATGCTTTAGAGACTGTTATGAACTAAATGCTTGTATTCTCCCACCAAATTCATATGTTGAAGCCCTAACCCCCAGTATGGTATATGCGTGTGCTCTCTCTCTCTCTTTCTCTGTCTTCACAAGCACACACAGAGGACAGGCCATGTAAAGACATGACAAGAGGTGGTTGTCAAACTAAAATATCATGTTTTAGTGAAAATCTTCTTTAAAATAATAAACAAAATACAGATGTACCCAGACAGGAAAAAAAAAACCCTGAAATAATTCATCTAAATCAGAGAAACCAGAAATGGGCCACACAAGTATGCCACATTTTTGTAAAAATTACAAAAGGAATTGAATGGACAAAGGATATTTGAAAAAATGGTAAACTTGCAACTAGATATCCACACACACAAAAAAATGAACCACAACATATTTTTTTAAATTACTCAAAATAGATCATAGATTTAAAAATAAAAAATAACTAGAAAATGATTAGAAGATTACATAGGAGAAAATATCCAGGGCCCATATAAGTGAACACTTCTTAAGCATGACAACAAAAACACAATCAAGAAAAGAAAAAGAAATACATAAACTGGGATTCACACAAAGTTAAAATTTTTTCTCTGTGACAGACTCTGGTAAGTGGATAAAAAGGAGTCTTCTCACTGGAAGAAAATGTTTGCAAATCACATTCAGACAAAGAACCTATATCTAGAGTACATAAAATAAAAAATTGAGAATATGAAATGCTGGTGAGGAAGTAAATAGATCGTGTCTAAAGCATTAAAAGAAAGTATGAGAATGCATCTCACTAAGTAGAGAATACCAATAAAGAAATAACATTACTTTTAAAAAGAAGCAAATAGAAATTCTGGAGTTGAAGGAAAAATTATCTAGAGAGGCTAAAACAGATTTGAACAGGCAGCAGACAGTCAGTGATCTTTAAGGCAAATCAATTGAGATTATTCACCTTGAGGAGAGAAAAAAGAATGAAGAAAAATATGAACAGAAGCTCTGAGACCTAGAGTATGCCATAAAAGATACCAATCTGTAAGAAACTGGAGTCCTAACAGGAGAGAAGATGGAAAAAGAGGCAGAAAGAATGTTTTAAGAAATAAAGACTGAAAAGTCCTAAATTTGATGAAAACCATTTAGGGCAATGAAACTATTCTGTATGATACTACAATGATAGATACACATCATTTCACATTTGTCAAAGACTATAGAATGTACAACACCATGAGCAAACCCCGATATAAACCGTGGACAGTGGGTGAAAATGATGTGTCAGCGTATGTTTACCACTGTTTTAATAAATGTAGAACTGTGGTGTGGGATGTTGACAGGGAGGCTGTGGGAAGTGGATACATGGGAATTCTCTTTATTTTCTGTTCTATTTTACTGTGAATCTAAAATGGATTTAAAAAATAAAGCTTACTATTGTTTAAAAAAAAGAGAGAGAGAAAAGTTCCCTAGAATGTTACTCATTTGTGCCTAAATAATTGGAAGCAACAAATTAACACCACCCATATTGAATTTGCCTAGATCTAAGCAAGGGGACCAATCTGGCACTTCTAAACAAATCATAAATGCTGCCACTAAAATATTTGCTTTAATTTTGAAATCAAAGTCACAGCTAATAAACAAGATTGGGAATGAGAAATTAAAAAAACAACTAAATGCAGCTGCTGAACAAGAAGTTCCACAACTCTGTTTAATGGCATGGCATCATTTCATGTCATTTCTGAACAGGCATCATACAAGACAGAACTGCATGCCAACCAATCTACATTTTCTCCTTAATTCATTTTGCAGTGATATTCCATCATGTACATTTTGCAGTATTTTTAACATTTCCCAGGAGGTGGCTACAGGTCTGGTTAGTTCTTGAATTTTGTTGTCCAGGACATTTTTATAACACTGTCCACTAAAAATATGTTTTTTTTAAAAACAAAGACTAAAATAAATTTGCTTACTTTTCTTATTGTAATAGTGACAAATACAGGTAAAATGGTTTGAGAAAGATGAGCTTTAAAAACAAAAGACACGTAATCAACTTTTTTGATATGTTTTGCTTCTTTTAAAAAAAATTTTTTTTGAGTTGGAGTTTCACTCTATCACCCAGGTTGGAGTGCAATGGCACGCTCACAGTCACCCCGGTGTCAACCTGCTGGGCTCCGGCAATCCTTCTGCCTCAGCCTTCCAAGTAGCCCGAACTATAGGCATGTGCTACCACACCCGGCTAACTTTTTTAAAAAATTTATTGTAGAGACAAGGTCTTACCATGTTGCCCAGGCTGGACTAGAACCCACGGGCTCAGGCAATCCTCTGGCCTCGGCCTCCCAAAGTGCTGGGATTACAGGCTTGAGTCACCACACCAGGCCTATGTTTTGCTTCTTTTAAATGAACTTCTCTAAATTTGTAAAGTGTATTCTAACAAGCCGGCTCTGTGGCTCAGCCTGTAATCCCAGCACTTTGAGACCCACCCAGGCAACTTGGCGAGACCTCATCTCTATAAATCAAAACTTAGCCAGGCGTGACAGCGCATGCCTGGAGCCCAGCAGGTCGAGGCTGTGGTGGTGGGGAGTGTGCCACTGCACTCCAGTCTGGGCGACAGAGTGAGACTCCAACTCAAAAAAAAAATGTATTCTAACAAGCACTGTTGTTATTATTAGCTATATTACATATCCCATAAAGATGCCTTTAACTAAATATAGAAAACTTTTAGAGAGCTAAAGCTTCTTGATACAAATAAATTTAGAAACATGTATGGTTACATGTATGTGTAAAAAAATACTGAAAATATTGTTCAAGGAGCTGTAAGTTACATTTCACAAAAGGCCAATTTAAATAAGAAACTATAAATACTGCATTAATGTCTAATTACATACCTTTGTACAAAATGCCAATTAATGAAATAACCTAACAAATATAATTCCACCAGGGCACAGAAAACTACCTCATTTTATAACATTACATTTCTTAAACACATAGTAACTTTATGATTTACCAATGGGGAGGATTTAAATAAAGAGTAATAGAAAATACATCATTTTATCTCACAAGAACTTTTTTTAAAACTATAAGACAAAAAAAAGCTATAAGACACATTTTTTAAAAAGAGTGACCAAGGTATCCATGCATGTCCAAATGGCAGTACAGTTTCCTGACTAAAACATGCCCTGTTATATGCATGTACGTATCTATGTGTGTGTGTATATCTCAATCCAAGAGGGTTAGAACAATTAAAATGAGTCAGGAAAAAAAGACAAGGAAAATAAAATTTCACCTAATAATAGGAGGTGATTAATAGTTAGAAGCTATGGCTAATTCCAATGACTTTTTGTAAGAATTTAAGTAACTGCTGACTAGCGCTAAAAAAATTTTACAAATTTTTTTACAAATCTAGACTTATAAATCATTGAGAATTGAATATTCTCTACATATTCAAGCAGTATTCTCTAAATATTCAAGTAACAGTATTCTGAACAGCAAAAATACTCAAAGCTGAACAGTAAATGACTTAGATAAACTTTAAGCAATTGCATATAATGTCTGCCTACCAGCTACTGTAAAGCACTGTGCAAACCAATTGTTTGCATGATTGCTAAGCTATAAACCCTCCATTTAATGTAAATATTCAGATGGTACAAAGCATTTACAAAATATTGCAGAAACGTTGACACATTGAAAAATGTATCAGTTGCATAACAAACTAAAGAGTCCACTATTTTAGACTTTGCTTCACAATTTACTTCAAGTGTGCCATATATTTCTTGCCTCACTCATTCAACTAATATTTATATGCCAGGCATGGAATCATTATTTTCTAACTAAATATCTTTTAGGTCCCAGCTTAGAACTGATTTCCTTGTGAAGAATCAGGCTAATATTTCTCTCTTAGCATGCTGTCCTTACTCCACATAGAGTTTTCCTTTCTTGTTTTAAGTGCCTATTTACTTATTTGTATCTAACCACCTGACTCCATGAATAGGGACTATCTCTTATAAACTGAATTACCATGAGTTAGCCAGGCAATGTGAATGGAATCATTAGTAAAAAAGTACCTTTCAATGTGTTCAGCTGAAACAGGCAGAATCATAACAAGCTTCAACCTTTTTGACAAGGGTTCTTAAATATTTTAGTACCATAGACCATTTTAGCCATATGGAAAAAGCCTGGGGAGCACTTTCTCAGAATATTTATTCAAAACACAAAATAAATACTTAAGATTTTTAAACATGGATATACAATAGTATGTATGTTTTTGTTGATACATTAATACAGTAGTATATGTGCTTTTTGTTCATAAAAGGGAAGCTCTATGAAAATTTTGAAACATAAGTAGTATTTAGAGAAGTACATGATAAATGTGCAATGATATGAAAATAACCATTAACCAGCCACAAATTGACAGGTACAATCAGCATCTCCATATAAGATTATTCCCAATTATATTAACAGGGTTCATAGATTACTATATGTAACAATTTATATAAAATCTATATACAGAAACTCCATATACCATGTATCATCATATTCCAGAATAGCTTTAGTATTCTTTGATCAAAAATTTCAACAAAGGCTATATTAGTGGTTACACACACCTGTAATCACAGCACTTTGGGAGGCCAAAACAGGAAGATTGATTGAGCATGAGAGTTTGAGATCAGTCTAGGCAAGACAGTGAGACCTTGTCTCTCTAAAAAAAAAAAAAAAAAAAGTCAAAAATTAGCCAGCCACGGTGGTGTGCTCCTGTAGTCTCAGCTATTTTGGAGGCTATGGAAGGATCACCTGAGCCCAGGAGGTCAAGGCTGCAGTGAGCGGTGATCGTACCACTGCAGTACAGCCCGAGTGACACAGTGAGACCCCGACTGAAAATTCTTTTTTTCTTAGTAGAAAAATAAAGAGGCAGGGCTTGGTGTCTCAAGGCTATAATCCCAGTACTTTGGGAGGCCGAGGTGAGGGGATTGCCTGAGCCCACGGGTTCAAGAGCATCCTGGGCAACTTGGCGAGACCTCATCTCAACAATAAGTCAAAAAATTGGCCAGGCATGTAACTCCAGCTACTTGGAAGGCTGAGGCAGAAGGATCGCTTAAGCCCAGCAGGTTGACACTGGGGTGGTCGTGAGCGTGCCACTGCACTATAGCCTGGACGATGGAGTGAGATTTCAACTCAAATAATAAAAAAATGAAAACAAAAAAAATTAAGTAAGAGCACTGAATTGACCTATCACCATTGTCAAAGCAAGGAGTATCATGCTTAGTATAGTGCCATATATCTATAATGAAGAATGAGTTTAAAATAATTCATTCAATAAGTTTTATAATACTCTGAGACACCATATTAAGCATTAGAGATATCAAGATAAATAAGATCTGATCCCTTTGTGGGAAGAACAAAGAGGTAGCAAGGGAAACAAATATTTAAACAAGTGATTATCACAAAATAAATTATATCATAGAGTTATGAATCTAGTATTACAAATATTGCTATTTTAAATCTTATCACATAAAAACACAAATGTGGGAGGTCAAACAAATCAAATGGTGAATATAGATCAAAACTATGAAACTATTGTGATAGAAAACTCATTGTGTATAATAATAGAAATGACTACAACTTTCTTTAAATTATATAATATGTTCTTATAATGCAATGTCATAGACAAGAAAAAATATAGCTGCCAATGTCAGAAGCACTCTACGGTAATATGAAATATATAGTAATACAACAGAAGATTCGAACTAACAGATGGAATTTCAAAATGCGTCCAAGTGTAACACTACAAGTGACATAACTTCCAAACTGCTTCAAATTAAACTTAACTTTCAACAATATTCAGATAATTTCAGTAAATCTTTGTCTTTATTAATTAAATTAATACTATTGATCACCAACTACTATTTGCTCCATCAAAAATGACTAATTAAAGCTGAGTGTGGTGGCTCACACCTGCAAACTCAGCACTTTGGGAGACTGAGACTGGAGGACTGCTTGAGCTTAGGAGTTCAGAGACCTGACTGGGCAATATAGCAAGACCTCATCTCTACAAGAAATAAAAAAATATAGTTGGGCATGGTGATGTGTACCTATGGTCCTAGCTACTCAAGAGGCTGAAATGGAAGAATCACCTGAGACCAGGAGGCCAAGGCTGTGGTGAGCCGTGACTGTGCCACTGCACTCCAGTCTGGGCAACAAAATGAGACTTTCACTCAAAAAGAAAGACTAATTAAGGTATTAGAAGGTAGATTATTCAAAGTGCTCAATATAATAACATCTATATATTATAATAATCATTTACCATTATTTATTTTGAAAGATGAAAAGAAGGGAGGCCAGGCTCAGTCTGTCATCCCAGCACTTTGGGAGGCCAAGGTGAGTGGACTGCCTGAGCCCGCAGGTTTGAGACCAGCAACTTGGTGAGACCTCGTCTCTACAATAAATTAAAAATTAGCCGGCCATGGTAGCGGGCGCCTGTCATTCTGCCAGAGCCCAGCAGGTCAACGCTGGGATGGCAGTGAGCGTGCCACTACACTTCAGCCTAGGCAACAGAGTGAGATTCCAACTACACAAAAGAAAAAAAAGAAAAGAAAGGAAAAGAAGGGAAAAAAGATGGGCCTTTCACATCAACTGTAAGTAACATAATAGTTTCTAAAAAAATAAGATTAATATGGCAGGCTTTTCACATGCATCAAATGGATAAGATCTGAAAAGACTGTTAGTTTACAAAGACTATACCAGCTATGAAAACAAAAGATCAGTCTAATTTTATTTACAAACTTTTTTTTTTTTTTTTTGAGTTGGAGTCTCGCTCTGTCGCCCAGACTGGAGTGCAGTGGCCGCTTCCAGCCACCACAGCCTCGATCCGCTGGGCTCCGGCGATCCTTCTGCCTCAGCCTCCCGAGAAGGCGGAATTACAGGCACGTGCTACCATGCCTGGCTGATTTTTTGATTTATTGTAGAGATGAGATCTCGCCAAGTTGCCCAGGCAGGTCTCGAACCCGCGGGCTCAGGCAATCCACTCACCTCAGCCTCCCAAAGGTGCGGGATTACAGGCTGAGCCACCGAGCACAATTCAAACTATTTTTAAGATGCAGGTTGAGCATCTCTAAATCAGAAAATCTGAAATCCTCAAAAAAAGCATCATAACTTTTTCCAACTCAAATATTCCAAAATGTTCCAAATCGTTTTGAGCATCGATGTGACTGATGCCACAAGTGAAAAATCCAAACCTGACCTCATGTGATCAGTTTCAGTCAAAACACAGTTAAAACTGTTTCATGCATAAAAATATTTCAAAGACTGTATAAAATTACCTTCAGGCTATGTGTATAAGGTGTATATGAAAAATGAATACATTTTGTGTTTAGACTTGGGTCCCATCCCTAAGATATCTCTCATTATACTTGCAAATATCCAAATCTAAAAAACTACACAATTCAAAACACTTCCAATCCCAAGCATTTCAGACATGGAATACTCAACTTGTAACTCATTTCCCACCTTACTATGAAAACTGGTCATTTGAAAAAAAGAGATACCTCCCACTTTGTTTCTTTTGTAAGGATTGCTTTGGCTATTTGTGGTGATTTATGTTTCCATATGAATTTCTGTATTGTCATTTCCAGGTCTGAGAAGAATGATGAGGCAATTTTTTTTTTTTTTTTTTGAGTTAGAGTCTCACCCCATTGCCCAGGCTGAAGTGAAGTGGCATGCTCATGGCCACCCCAGCGTCAACCTGCTGGGCTCCGGTGATCGTTCTGCCTCAGCCTTCCAAATAGCCAGAACTACAGGCACACACTACCATGCCCGGCTAATTTTTTGATTTATTGTAGAGATGAGGTCTCACCCATGTTGCCCAGGCTGTTCACGAATCCATAGGCTCAGGTAATCCTCTCGCCTCGGCTGCCCAAAGTACTGAGATTATAAGCTTGAACCACTGCGCCTGGTTGATGATAGTAATTTAATGGGTGCTGCATTTAATCTGTAGGTTGCCTTTGGTAAGATGGACATCTTAACAATGTTGATTCTTCCTATCCATGAGCATGGAATATTTTTCCATTTTTTTGTGTCTTCTTTGATTTCTTTGATCAGTGTTTTGTAGTTTTCATTGTAAAGGTCTTTCTCGGGGTAGGAAGGTGCCAAGGTATTTCATTTCTTTTTTTTTTTTTTTTTGTGGCTATTGTGAATGGGATTGTGCTTTTTATTTGGTTCTCTGCCTCTTTTGTTGTTGGTGTATAAGAATGCAACTGTCAGCTGGGCTCGGTGGCTCAGCCTGTAATCCCATGCCTTGGGAGGCTGAGGTGAGTGGATTGCCTGAGCCCGCGAGTTCGAGACCCGCCTGGGCAACTTGGTAAGACCTCATCTCTACAATAAATAAAAAAAAATTAGCCGGGTGTAGTAGCGCGTGCCTGTAGTTCCAGCTACTTGGAAGGCTAAGGCGGAAGGATCACCGGAGCCCAGCAGGTCAAGGCTGCGGTGGCCAAGAGTGGCCACTGCACTCCAGTCTGGGCAACAGAGTGAGACTCCGACTCAAAAAAAAAATAAAATAAAATAAAAGAATGCAACTGTCTTTTGCACATTTATTTTGTATCCCTGAGACTTTACCAAAGTCCTGTATCAGTGTAAGGAGGTTTTTTGACAGTTTATTTTGGATTTTCGAGGTACAGGATCAGATCATCAGCAAAGAGGGATAACTTAACTTCTTCTTTCCTAATTGGATAACCCTGATTTCCTTCTCTTGTCTAAAAAAACTAGAAATTGACCTTCCATATGACCTAGTAATCTCCCTACAGGGACTACACTGAGAGGAACTCAAATCATTCTACAAAAAAAGATACCTGTACACGCATGTTTATTGCAGCACTATTCACAATAGCAAAAACATGGAACCAACCATTTTGCCCATCGACACTGAACTGGATTTAAAAAACGGTACATATCCACAATGCAATATTAGGCAGCCATAAAGAAGTACAAACATATGGGCTTCGCAGCAACTTGGATGAATTTAGAGTCAATAATACTCAGTGATCTATCACAGAAACAAAGAACAGAGTACCACATGTTCTCATTCATAAGTGGACCCTAAACATTTACTATAATACTATCAGAAAGGGAATGACATAGAGGGATACTGCCGGGCAAGGGGTGAGGTACACAACATCAATAAGGGTACCTGATTTCAAACCAGGCAAAGTGGGGATAAAAGGGAGGCCCAAATGTTACCTCTATGACGTCCACTTATATACCTAATCCTGAATTATACTTACCATATTTAAAATAAAATATTTTTTTTTAAAGGGGAGAGAGAGAGACAGAGAGAGAGATCAGGCACAGTGGCTCATGCCTATAATATCAGTACTTTGGGATGACGAAGCAGGAAGATTGCTCAAGCACAGGAATTCAAGACCAACCTAGGCAATGTAGTGAGATCTTGTCTCTACAAAAAAAATTTTTAAAAACTGAGGACCAGTTGGAGGCCCAAGTTTCACCTGCACATACATTACTTATGCATCTAATTCTGACTTGTATCCCACATCTTAAAAATAAAATAAAGTTAAAAAAAATTAATCAGCTGTAGTGGCACATATCTGTAGTCTCGGCTACCTGGGAGGCTGAAGTGGAAAGACTGCATGAGCCCAGGAGTTCCAGGCTGCAGTGAGCTGTGATCGTACCACATCACTCTAGCCTGGGTGCAGAGGCAGAGGCAGAGACAAGGCAGAAGCAGAGGAGAGGAAAGGCAGAAGCAGAGGCAAGTAGAGGAGAGGCAGAGGCAAAAGTGAGGAGAGGAGAGGCAGAGGCAGAGATTAGAGACAGAGACACAAAGAGACAGAGACAGAAAGAAATTAGACATTTTTACTGCCTTTGACATATGGGAGAAATGTGGTTTATTCCTGGTTGATGAGAGAAAACTTTTTCTATAGAAGAATAATAGTCAATAAATGCAGAGAACATGACAGAATTAAGAAAACATACCATCCTATAATCTTCAATGTAACAAAATTACTAAAAAATGTTTCAGATGTCAAAATAACACTCCACAGAGTACTTGCTAATCTCCACAAGAAATGTCTAACATTTGATGATCAATATTTTACCCATGTGATCAAATATAGTACCACAAACAGGCAGACAACCTGATATACATAATGTCTACTACTGGGATGAAATGGTGTACACAGAAATACTGATGGCCAGGCACAATTGTTCACGCCTATAATCCCAGCACTTTGGGAGGCCAGGATGACAGGACTGCCTAAGGCCAAGGGTTCAAGACCAGCCCGGGCACCTTGGCAAGACTTCATCTCTACAAAAATTAGCCAGGCATGGTGGCACATGCATGTAGTTCCGGTTACATGGAAGGCTGAGGAGGAAGGATCGCCTGAGTCCAGCAGTGGAGGCTGCGGAGGCCATGAGCATGCCACTACACTCTAGCCTGGGTGACAGTGAGACTCTGACTCAAAAAAAAAAAAAAAACTTACAAAATTTGAAAACAAACAGACAAACCCCTTAGCCTGAATGGATTCACAATTTTAGACCTAACTTCCAGTTAATGAGAATTCAGGGAATGGGGGAAAAAAAACAAACATTATCATAATGAAAAAATCTGACAACTGCAGAATTTCAATAAAACAACAAGTATGAATATTACAAGATGAAAAGTAAAAGGTACAAGTTATATGCTATATTAAAAGGAACTAAAGAAACATAACAAAATGTAAGGAGTAGACCTTAATTACACCTTGGTTTGAAGCAGTTATAGAACACATTTTGGGGACAATTGGGAAATTTTAAATTATAGGTTGCATATTAGACAATATAAAGTCTTATTTTTCTGAGCTACAATATAATATTTGGTTATGTAGGAGAAGGTCCTTATTCTCAGGGAATGCATGGGCAATTAGTACTGGGTGTAATATCATAATGTATGTAATATTCCAATGTTTCAGAAAAACACACACACACACACAATTTATACATAGGCACCAAAATGTAAACACTTGTTTAATCTAGGTGCTGGTCACATGGGTGACTTCTACACTACATTTTGAATTTATTTTTATGTTTTGAATTCTTCATAATAAAAATGGAAAAAAGTGAAAAATAATGTGGTAGTCCACAATGCTGTTACATCTCTTATTAAATACCTTAAGAACTAACAGAAAAACAAAGATCACCAAAAATGAGGGAAAATTAAACTAGCTTACAGAATAAGTAAGTTATGAAGAAACTTCAAGTTACAGATAAAATACAACTTTATATATAGCAATATTCTCATTTGAAATACTGAAGCTCTTGGAGTAAATACATACAAAATTAATGTAATTCAACAGCACTGTTTTCCTACAGCTGCAACCGAATCACCATTTTGAAAGCAAAATTAATTTTAGACAGGTTTTAGAGGGGGTCTACGTTTTTATTATAGATGCATTTATTCAATAATCACTAACTTTTCAGATATATATTGACACTTGAAGAAAAGTCAGATTCCATATTTCCTATTTTCTTTTTTTTTTTTAATTTTAATTTTTTTTATTATAAAGATGTGGGGTACAATTCCAATTTTCAGTCTCCAAAAAAACTGGCTGGACAACTCATCACATAAACGGCCCCTCCCATCCACTTCCCACCTCCCCAAAAAAAGAACTTACCACTTGTATTAAAAGCCATGCAGCACACTGGCTTCTCATGGGCAGGGAAGTGGGCCACAATACCATCACTGTCAGAATCCTCACTCACAAGCACCTGCACACAAAAAAATAAAGATGAATGAAAGTTAATATTTTCTCACCAATCACAAGTATATCACAATACCCCTGGCCAAAGAACATGTTTCCCCTATATTGGAAGATTATTCTTGTCAATGTAAGGTGAGAATTTCCTTTATTAGGAATGAGAAAAATATATAACATATTACCAGGCACCTCAGTCTCATAAACAGTAAAAAGTGTCAATTGACTTAACTGTAAAAGCAATTATTTCTTAAGGTATAAGTTCGGGGGCGGGGGGACACTGAATCAACTGTTTTCAATTGTTTACAAAATGTAATCATATAGAACTTTATCCAAGGACAGGAAATAATAATAGTTCTTGCTGGGATATGGGCTCGGCTAGAAAAATCAAAAATTTTTGCCCATTATTGGAACACAACATGTGAAGACAGAAAAATAAGATCATAAGTTAAACTCAAATAAACAGCCTTTCATTTGTCTAATGCCCCTAAGCTTCTATCAGTAGAATAACAAAATAAAATTTGTTACACTCAAGCATAAGAGTTGTGTTCTTTAATTCCTAGTTTACAAAAAGTCATATAACTTCTTTGAAACTACTATCAAGCCATAAAAGCAGAAGTACATCACAGCAGGTGGCTTTGTATCTCAGATGGAATTTATTTTATTTATTCCTCTTAATTTTATAGGTACATTGAAATATAATTTATATTACATACAATCTACCCATCGTAAAAGTACTTTTTTTTCTTTGACTCAGGATCTCACTCTGCAGGCTATAGGTGGTCAACTTGGCTAATAGTATTAATCAAGTCTTCTAAGTCTCTTCTAATTTTCTGTCTCGATGTTGTATTGATTATTTAATAGAACAGGCATACAAATTTATTAACATGCATGGGGGAAATTGCAGAGTAGTTACTCCTAGCAATTATTATTATTTTTTTGAGTCGTGGTCTCTGTCATCCAGGCTGGAATGCATTGGCAAAATCACAGCTCACTGCAGCCTCAACCTCCTGAGATCAGGTGGTCTTTCTGCCTCAGTTTCCCAAGTAGCTGGGACTACAGGCACACATCACCACGTCCAGCTAAGTTTTTGAATTTTTTTGGAGAAAAGGTATTGCTTATGTTGCCTAGGCTAGCCTCGAATTCCTGGGCTCAAGCAATCCTCCTGCTTTAGCCTCCCAAAGAGCTGGGATTATAGGCATGAGCCATACACTGGCCCTTATCAATTACTGACAATAGAGTGTTGAAAGATTAAGCTGTAATCAAGATCTAAAATTTCTCCTTTCAATTCTGTTAGATTTTGGTTGTTTGTAAGAGTTCTATTATTAGGTGTTTATATACTAATAATTATTTTATGAATGTATGTAGATTAATGATTTTTTTTTGTATAGACAGGTTCTCACTATGTTTCCCAGGCTGGCTGGTGTCAAATTCCTAGCCTCTAGAAAGCCTCCTGCCTCAGGCTCCCAAAGTGCTGGTATTACAAGCATGAGCCACAAAACTTGTCCTCATTAATAATTATTTTAACTGTAACATATATTCATAGTTTATTATATTTACCCTTTTATCATTAATGAAATGTCCCTTTTTTACCCTGGTAACACTTCTTAATGTAAAGCCTTTGGTCAGATATTAATATACCCACTCCAATTTTGTGATGGTTATTGTCAGTATGTTTGGTGTTTTTTGTTTGTTTGTTTGTTTTTTGCCATCCTTTCATTTTCAAACAAGATGTCTTACAATCTAAAGTGGTTTTGGTCTTACACTGCCTTTTAACTTGATTCCATTTACCATTCATATTATTATTGACTTAGCTGGATTTAAGTTTGTCATTTTGCTAAGAATTTTTATATGCCTTAGGTGTTTGTTGTTCTTCTAATCTTTTGTGCTAAAAAAAATACTTTCAGTGTAACTAATTTAAGTTCCCTGTTAATTTTTGGAGTAATTTCTTAGTGGTAGCAGGATGGATTATAACATGTATAATAATTTCTCGTCTATTTTGAGTTAATATTGATTAGATTCCTGGAAAATGCAGCTCCTTGCTTGATTAAACCTGCTCTCCTTTCAGGTATCATCCTCATATGTATTAACAATTAAAAAACAACTCACAATTATTTCCTTAAGCACTTTTTTTAACTTTTAAAGACATTACATGAAGAGAAGCATAAATACTTCTAGTCTTTTTTCTTCAAATATTTGTCCTGCCCATCACACCTCTCTGAGATCCCAAGTACACTATGTCGGTATGTATAATGTTGTCCCCACAGACTCTGAGGTTCTGTCCATATCTCAACAACATTTTTCCTCTGTTCTTCAGATTGGCACAATCTGAATCATGAACTTGGACACCAGTGCTGTACACTGTCCCTATCCACTACCTACCAACTTGACTACTTTTTCTGAAAAAACTGTTGTGCTTGGGTTTCACCTTCTACTCCAAATCAAGTGAATCCCCTCTCCAGAAGTGAAGTTGTTAATTCCATGCTAGACAAAAATTTCCTTCAAGAATGTTGATGAGATAATGACATCAAAATTAAAAAAGAGAATTCACTAATAGGAGAGCTAAAGAAAAAGAAATAGAAGAAAAGAGTATCCTTAGCAAAATAAATATATACTCAGATGGGAACTTGGTTATGTAAAAAAAAAAAAAAATGAAGAGCAAAAGAAAAAACCAATATAAATATGAAAAAAATTCAAATAAATATTGAACTTAAAGAATGCAAGTAATGTACACTTCACTTTAAATACAGATTTAGAAATAAAATACAAGAGACTACAATATTATTTCAGAAAGGAATGGAACAAATAAAATTGCAGTGTTTTTAGGTCTTGCCTAGGAAAAGGTAATACCAAATACATCAGCCTTTTATAGACTAAGAGAAGGGGAGCACTGATGAACAGAATTCTGCAATGACAAAAATGTTCTACAAATGTGCTATCTAACAAAGCAAATACTAGTGGCATGTAGTAATTGAGCACATAAAATGTGGCTAAGGAACTAGATTTATAACTTTATTTCATTTTCATTTTAATTGAGTAGTTTCAAAACAGCTAACTTCCAAATTTATGGGAAAGAAAAATTTAAAAATTAAAAGTACACTATCAACCTGAAAAAGCACTATCACAGAAATCTTTAATGTAAAAGCCTATAAAGACGTTTGATCCCCACCTCTTTTTCTTTTGAAACTTGTATAGAAAATAATACTGTCATATAATACTTCACATTAAGATGCATTCTGTCTAAAATCCACATGCAGCTGAACGAATCCCAAATATCCAAAGCAATCTTGAAAAGAAGAAAGTTAGAGACAAATACTGATTTCAAAACATACTACAAAGCACAGTAATCAAAACAGCATGATGCCAGCATAAAGAGAGACTAAAGACAAAGGTAACAGAATAGACAACACAAAAATAAACTGCTATATATGACCAAACTGATTCTGATAAGAGTGTGGGCTGGGAACTGGTGGCTTATACATATAATCCCAGCACTCTGGGGAGGCTGAGGCATGAGGATTATTTGAGCCCAGGAGTTTATGACCAGCCTGGGCAACATAATGAGACCTCATCTCTACAACAAATAAAAGTTAGTAGGACATGGTGACACACACTCGTGGAACCAGTTACTCAGGAGGCTGAGGCAGAAGGATTTCCTGAGCCCAGGAGGTTAAATTAAGGCTTTCTATGAAACATGATCATGCCACTGCACTCCAGCCTGGGTGACAGAGTGAGACTCAGACTCAAAAAAAGAAAAGAATATGAAGACCATCCAATGGAGAACGAGTAGTTTTTTTCAACAAAGGTGTTAGAGGAAAAGAACAAAGTTAAATCTCTACCTTACACCATATTATACAATTAATTCAAATGGTTCAAAGAGCTATACATAGAGAATATGTGAGTAATTTTTCATTACATTAGATTTGGCAATGATTTCTTGGATATGACACCAAAAACACAGACAACAAAAGGAAATATAGATAAACTGGACTTCTTCAAAATTCAAAACTTTAGCGCAGGAAAGGCACTAACACCAAAGTAAAAAGACATCCCACAGAAATGGATAAAATATTTGCAATTCACATGTCTAATAAGGAATCAAGATGCAAGTATACAAGCAACTCAGCAACAAAGAAACAATCAAATTCAAAAATGGACAAAGGACTTGACCAGGTATTTCTGAAAAGAAGATGTCAACAGTTTTCAAGATGGCTAACTAAAGGTACAGGACACTAGACTACTCTACAGAGAAGAACCAAAACAGCGAATACATAATCATACATCCTACAGAATGCCTGAGAGAGAATGCTGGAATTCAGCAGAACTCTGACAAGAAACACCTGAGGCACCAAAGGAGCGGGAAGCAAAGGAGACAGCTACCCAGTGCAGGGGGTGGGGGAGTGGGGAGAGGCGGTGTAAGAGATTCCCAGCTGTCCATATTCTCACAAGAAGCTCCTCTAATTTTAGACACACAGTAGTCCCTCCACCCCTGCGGGTCCTGAGATTGACATAGGGAACTCCCTGGAGTCTGCACTATGGCACTGCTCCAGAGAGGAACTTACACTGGGTGCCATGTGCCCCAAGTCCCAGGCACCTGCAGCACATCACCATTTTGAGAGCCCAGCCCCATCACACTGCATCCTGCCCAACAACCATTGCATCTCCACATCCATGGAGCTCCACTGACATTCCTCCATGTCCAACCAGGGCGCTACAGCTCCAAGATGCTAGTTGGACCCAGCAGAGCAGCAGCATACCCAGCACACACAGTATCCTAAATGCAGGGGTTATTAGGAAGGCAATGTAGTATACCAGGCAGGCTGCCCCCTGGAACAAAGGGAGCCAAAATGCATGCGCCTAAGACTCCAACACCTGCCTGCCTGACAACAACCCCACCACACCCCCAGTCACAAGGTTGCCTCTCATTTGCACAGGCTGTAAGGACAGGCTCTTCGGTCAGCTACAGAAGCCACCATCAGCACTAGGGGCCAAAGCACACGATCCCCCAAATCTGAAACCCACCTGCCTAGGGCTACAGTCACTAACATTAATCCTACACGCTTCAACAGTAGGGTTGCTGTGCACTTGCATGCAGCCTAAAAACAGACTCTTCTCACTAGCTGCAGGGCCACGGGTGCACTCCCAGAGCCTGAAACTCTTCTGCCTGGCATGGCTACTACAGATAGCAACATCACTCCCTCCAGCAGTAGGGCCTTGTTCACTTGCACACATCCTGAGGACAGGATTTCCCTATCCAGTGCCACTGCGACCAGAGCATATCACCCAAGGCCTGGGGATCACCCTGCCCTGCTCACTAGTCTGCACCCATGCACACCACTAGGTAACCTGAAGACTGGCTTGTCTGGTCTGGTGTCATCCCCTAACCAGACCAGAGCATACTGCCTGATGTCCTGGGAAATGTCCTGCCCTACTCCTGCCCTGTCAGTCACCTCAAGTATGCACACACACCACCCAGGGGCATAATAACAGTCCCAGAATGCCTGTTCATGGCCAACTCGCCAGCATACCCTCCAGAATCCTAAGACCTACCCCACCCAACCCACAACAGTTATGACCATGTACACTACCACAGGGACCTGAGAACAGGGCTGGCCTGCCTGCCACTGCCCCCCCGAGTGCCCAAGAATGCTACCAGAGCTCTGAGGGTTTCCCTGCCCCACCCACCATCACTGGCATCTGAGCAATCCTCCTGGGGGCCTAAGGAAAGGCCTGCCCAGCCAACCACTACCACTGGCATCCACCCACCCATCCTGTCTGTCAAAGCCACCACCAATACCAAAGATTGCTTCCTGGAAACCCAAGGGTTGTCCACCACTGCTACTGCCACCGCCTACACCATGCATGCTGCTCAGGGGTCCAAGGACTCACCCATCTGTCCAGGCCACCACTGCCACTACTAGCTCTGGAACAAGCTGTCCAGAAGTGCAAGAACTGGCTTGCCTGGACCTACTAACACTGGTGATTCCACCCAGAGTCCCAAGAACAGGCACATTCAGCCCACCACTGCCACCACTTGGGCTTGAGGACTATCTCACCTGTCATTCATCCCCAGGAAAACCTTACCACAGCTTCCAATAACAACTGCAGCCTAAGCCACTGAGGAAACCGTAGATGCCACTGATGGTATTTACAACTAAAAGAATCACATAGAGAATATACAACTTCACACATCTGAAATGAAAGCTAAAATGCCCTACCAAACCAATATATACATAGATACATCTACAGGAAAAAGTCTCCTCCTACTTTTCTCCTACTTCCCTGATCCAAAAAAATTTTAAGAGTGCCTGTCTATGAGTGAGAGCCTGTGGTACTCTGTTCTTTGTTTCTGTGATAGATCACTGAGTATGATAGACTCTAAATCAATTCAAGTTGCTGCGAAGTCCATATGTTTGTCCTTCTTTATGGCTGCATAATATTCCATCATATATATGTATCACATTTTTAAAAATCCAGTCCAGTTTCAATGGGCAGCACAGTTGGTTCCATGTTTTTGCTATTGTGAATAATGCTGCAATAGACATGCATGTGCAGATAGCTTTTTTGTAAAATAATTTGAGTTCCTCCGGGTATATTCCCAGTAGGGGGATTGCTGGGTCATGTGGAAGGTCAATGTCTAGTTCTTTTAGAAATCACTACCCTGTTTTCCATAGACATTGAACTAGTTTGTATTCCCACCAGCAGTGTAGAAGCATTTCCTTTTCTCCACATCCTCACCAGCATCAGTTGTTTTTTGTTTTATTAACGATGGCCATTCTTACTGGTTGGTATCTCAATGTGGTTTTGATTTGCATTTCTCTGATGATTAGTTAGGCAGTAGTGGCATACTGCCGAGATGGGGGGTGAGGGGAGCACAACATCAATAAGGGGACCTGATCTCAAACCAGGCAAAGTGGGGACCAACGGAAGGCACAAACTTTACCTGTATGATGACCACTTGTATACCTAACCCTGAGTTGTACCCTATATCTTTAAAATAAAAATAATTTTTTTAAAGTGCCTACTTCACATGATGCACAGATATCAACAGAAGAACAAGGAAACATGAAAAAGTGAGAAACTATGACACTTCCAAAGGAATATAATGATTCTCCAAAAACAGATTCCAACAAAAAATAAATGTATGAAATGTCTGAAAAAGAATTCAAAATAATGATATTAAAGAAGCTCAGTGAGATTCAAGTGAAGACATAAGAAATCAGAAAAACAATTCAGTATACAAATAAGAAATTCATCAGATACAGATACCATAAAAAAGAACCAGACAGAAATCCTGAAACAGAAGAATTCAATGAATGAAATTTAAAAAAAAAAATTTATCCAAAACTACAACAATAGATTAAATCAAAGGAAAGAAAGAATTTCTGAACACGAAGACAGGTCTTTCAAAATAACTCAATTAGATAAAAGTAAAAAAGAAGAAAGAGAGGGTGCATCCAAACATGTAGTTAGAAGAAGGAATAAGTTCTGATGTTCCACAGTAGAGTAGGGTGACAACAGTTAACAACACTATACTGTTCATTTTAAAACAGCCAGAAATCAGAACTTAAAATGTTGCCAACACATAGAAATGACAAATGCTTGAGGTGATGGATATTCTCAATACCCTGGTTTGATCATTACATATTATATGCATGTAACGAAAATAACACGCACCCCAAAAATATTCACAGATATTAAATATCAATTTTTAAAAAGATAACTAAATTGACCAATAAACAAATGAAAAGATGCTGAACATCAACAGTCATTAGAGAAATACAAATTAAAACCATAAAGAGATACTATTTCACACTCATTAGGATGGTCACAATGTTAAAATGGGAAAATATTACAAAAATAACGAGTGTTGGCAAGATGTGGAGAAACTGGGACCCTCATCTATCACTCGTAGGAATAAAATGGTCCAGCTACTGTGAAAAATAATTTGATAATTCCTCAAAATGTTAAACATAGTATTACATATGATCCACCAATTTGGCTTTTAGGTATAGAAACAAAAGAATTACAAGAGAGGACCTGAGTAGAAACTTGTATACCAATGTTTATATCAGCATTATTCAAAACTGACAAAAGGTGGAGGTAATCCAAATGTCCATCAATGGATAAATGGATAAACAAAATATGGCATATACATTCAATAAAATACTATTCAACCTTTTAAAAAGTAGGAAATTATGACACATGCTACATGGATGAATCTTGAAAACATCATGCTTAGTGAAATAAGACACAAAAGGACAAAGATTGTCACATTCCACTAATGAGGCACCTAGAATAGGTAAATTCAGATACAAAAAGTAGAATGATGGCTGCCAGAGCCTGGGGCAGCGGGGAGGACAGCATAATAGAGCTTTTTTTTTTTTAATAGGTACAGACTTTTAGTTTGAGATGGTGAAAAAGTTCTGGAAATGGATAGTACCGGTAGTGATAACTTTAGGACACTGTGAATGTATCGATGCCAATGAGTTGTAGACTTTATATTACCAAATAATATTACATTGACTGTATATATCACATTTTATTTACCCATAAGTCCATCAGTTGATGGACATTTGAGTTGTTTCCACTTTTAGCTACCCCCCCATTGTTTTTTTTAGGGTTGGGGGTTACATGTGAGGATTTGCTACATAAGTAAATTGCATGCAGGTGAGGTTTGGGCTTCTAGCGAGCCCTCTCCTCCCTCTCCTCCCTTGGTAGTGGAAATGGTAACATAGGATGTTGTGAGCCCCTTAAGTCCCCTCCCTCATCCCTCCTTTAGCAGTGCCCAGTGTTGTTCCCACCTTTGTGTCTGTGTGTTCAATGCTTAGGGTCCGCTTATGCATGAGAAGATGCGGTATTTAGTTTTTTGTTTCTGTGATAGTTCACTCAGAATGATGGTCTCTGGCTACATACATGTTGCTGCAAAGAACATAATTTTGATCTTGATGGTGCACAGTATTACATCTTGTACTATATTTTATTCAACCAGTCCACTTTCAGTGGGCATCTGGGTTGGCTCCATGTTTCTGCTATTGTGAATAGTGCTGCAATGAACATACATCTGCAGGTGCCCTTTTGGCAAAGCAGTTTATGACCCTCTGGGTATATTCCCGGAAGTGGGATTGCTGGGTCATGTGGTTGCCCAATTTTTAGTTCTTTGAAAAAATGACACACTGCTGTCCACAAAGATTAAACCAACTTACATTCCAATCAACAGTGTGGAAGTGTTCCCTTTTCTCTGCAGCTTCATCAACTCCTGTTTTTTTACTTTCTTTTTTTTTTTTCATTATTCAATATTTGTTTTTTTACTTTCTAACAATAGCCATCCCGACCAGTATGAGGTAATATCTCACTGAAATGAAGTTTTGATTTATATTTCTCTGATGATCAGTGAGACTGAGCATTTTTCACATGTTTGTTAGCTGCTTGGCTGCCTTCTTTTGGGAGTGACTGCTCATGTTCTTTGCCCAATTTTTAATGTTTTTTTTTTGTTATGTCAATTTGAGTTCCTTATAGATCCTGGATGTCAGGCCTTTGCCAGATGTATAGCTTGCAAATATTTCTTCCCATTCTATGGGTTGTTACTTTACTCTCAATATTTCCTTTTGCTGTACAAAATCTTTTTAGCTTGATAAAGTCTCATTGGTCAATTTTATTTTACAAAATTACCTTGAACTACTGGGCTGAGACAATTTTCCCACCTCAGCCTCAACAGTAGCTGGGACTACAGTAACATGCCACCACACCAGGCTAATTTTTAAATTTTTTGTAGATATGAGGTCTTGCCCAGGCTGGTCTCGAATCCTGGGCTCAAGTGATCCTCTTGCATTGGCTTCTCAAAGTGCTGGGATTACAGGTATGAGCCACTGCACCCAGCTGTACTTGTTAATTTTAGATTCTGCTGTATTTGCTTTTGAGGGTTTGGTCATGAATTCTTTGCCTACTCCAATATCCAGGAGGGAGTTCCCTAGGTTTTTGTCTAAGATTCTTACAGTTTGGAGGTTTCACATTTAAGTCCTTGATCCATTTCGAATTAATTTTTGTATATGGTATAGGTAGGGGTCCAGTTTCATTCTTCTGCAAGTGGTTAGCCAGTTTTCCCAGCACCATTTGATGAATATGGTTTCCTTTCCCCAATGTTCATTTATGTCGGCTTTGTCGAAGATGAATTGGCTAAAGGTCTGTAGTTTTTTTCCTCTCATTCTCTGTCCTGTTACACTGGTCTATGTGCCTACTTTTGTACCAGTACCATGCTGTCTTGGTTACTGTAGTCTTTTGGTAGTTTGAGGTCTGGAAGTGTGATGTCTCCCGCTTTGCTCTGTTTGCTGAAGCTATTTGGGCTCATTTTGTTTCCATATAAATTTCTTATTGTCTTTTCCAGGTCTGTGAAAAATGATGCCAGTAATTTGACAGAAGTTGCATTGAATCTGTAGGTTGCCTTGCATAGAATGGTCATCTTGGTGAAACTGATTCTTCCAATCCATGAGAATGGGATGTACTTCCATTTGTTTGTGTCTTGATTTCTTTGAGCAGAGTTCTGTAGTTCTCATTGTAAAGGTCTTACACCTATTTGGTTGGATGCATGTCGAGGTATTTTATTTTTGGTGTGTTGTTATTGTGAATGGAATTGTGTTTTTCTTTTGTTCTCAGCCTACTTGTTGTTGCTATATAGAAATGTAACTGATTTTTGCACAGTGATTTTGGATCCCAAGAAGTCGTTTATCAGTGTGGGAAGATTTTTGACAAACTCTCATCTCATCTGCAAAAAAGGAGAATTTAACTTCCTCTTTTCCTATTTGGAGACCCATAATTTCTTTCTCCTGCCTGATTGTTCTGACTAGGAATGCCAGCACTATGTTAAATAGTAGATATGAGAGTGGACACCCCTGTCTTGTTCCAGTTTGGAAGGGAAATGCTGCTACTTTCTGCCAGTTAAGTATGATATTGGCTGCAAGTCTGTCATAGAAGGCTCTTATTATTTTTAGGAATGTTCCTTTGTTGACTAGGTGTTTGAGGTTTTTATTAAGAAGGGATGTTTTTTTCTGCTTCTAATGAGACAATCATGTGGTTCTTGGTTTTATACCCGTTTATGTGATGAATTATATTTATTGATTTTCATATATAGAACCAGCATTGCATCCCATGAATGAAGCCCACCTGATCATGAATGATGATCCTTGAAATGTGCTGTTGAAGGCCGGGCTCAGTAGCTTAGTCTGTAATCCCAGCACTTTGGGAGGCTGAAGCGAGTGGATTGTCTAAGCCCGCGGATTCAAGACCAGCCCAGGCAACTTGGCAAGACCTTGTCTCTACAATAAATCAAAAATTAACCAGGGATGGAAGCACACACCTGCAGTTCCAGCTACTTGAAAGGCTGAGGTGGAAGGATCACCAGAGTCCAGCAGGCTGACGATGGGCATGCCACTGCACTCCAGCCTGGGCGACAGAGTGAGACTCCAACTCAAAAAAAAGAAAGAAATGTGCTGTTGGATGTAATGCTAGAATCTTGTTGAGTTTTGCATCTATGTTTATCAGGGAAATTGGCCTATAGCTTTCTTTCCTTGTTAGGTCTTTGACACGTGGGGGTATCAGGATGATATTGGCTTCATAAAATGAACTAGGAATAAGTTCTTCCTTCTCAAGTGCTTGGAATACTTTCAGTAGGATTGGTATCAGCTCTTCCTTATACATCTTGTAGAATTCAGCTGAGAAACCATCTGGCCCAAGACTTGTTTTGGTAGGGAGGTTACTTATTACTGAGTCAATTTCTTAGATTTTTCTTGGTCTGTTTAGGGTTTCAGTTTTTTCCTGTTTCAGTATTGGGAGGTTATGCAATGCCAGGATTTCCTCCATTTCATCCAAATTTTCTAGACTACTAGCAAAGAGATGTTCATAGTAATTTCTGATAATCTTTTGCATTTCCTCAAGATCAGTTGTAAATCACATTCTTAATTTCTAAGTGTTTATTGAATTTTCTCTCTCTTCTCTCTCTCTCTCTCTCCTTCCCTCCCTCCCTCCCTCCCTCCCTCCCTCCCTCCCTCCCTCTCTCTCTCTCTCTCTCTCTCTCTCTCCCCCTCCTCTCTCCCCCTCCCCTCCCTTCTCCCTGTTTTTTTGGTACTCTGGCCTGGGGTCTGTCAATCTTATTTATTCTTTCAAATAACCAGCTTCTCTCTGCGGGGGGCGGAGGGGGAGTGTAAGTGGCCATGGTGTGAAGCTCCTAAGAACTAGGGTTCCCTGATTCCATGTAGCTCCTGCCAGTGCCTCTGTCTGTGTTTACGTCAGACCTTTTTGCCTGGTCAGTACAGGAGGGGTGTAGGAAGGAGGGCCTCTGCTGTCTCTCCCTTGGCAGAGACTGCAGAGGCTTGCATGAGGTATGTAGAGAAAAAAGCTATCATCTTCTCTCATCCCTTCCATCTCCAAAGGTGCTCTCCCATCTCATGTCGGGGCCACTTCTAGGGATGTCCGGAGCATAGAACTTTCCATTCACCACATCCCCAGGTAACCATCTGATAGACCTTAGCTTGGATTTTCAGGTCGACAATCAAAGCTCTTGGTCTTCTCCTCTACACAGGTTTCTCGCTGAGAGCTTCAATGTGATGCCCTCAATCAGCCATCTTGATCCTCTGTTTCTACTTTTTTACTGTTATGAACAATGCTGCTAGGAATACTCACAGACAAGTGTGTGTTTGTTTGTCTTTGAGTTAGAGTCTCTGTTGCTCAGGTTGGAATGCAGTAGCATGATCATGGCTCACCGAAGCCTCCAACTCCAGGGAAGCAATCTTCCTGCATCAGTCTCTTCCTGCATCAGTCTCTTAAGTAGCTGGGACTACAAGTGTGTGACACCAGAACCAGCTATTTTTTATATTTTTGTAGAGATGAGGTCTCACTATGTTGCCCAGGCTAATCTTGAACTCCTGGACTCAAGCAATTCTGTCTCAGCCTCTGAAAATACTGGGATTACAAGTATGTGCCACTGCTCCTGGCCCACTGACAAGTTTTATCATGGACATATATTTTTATCTATCCTACGTATATATACCTAGAAGATGAATTTTTCAGTCACATGATAACTACATTTAACATTTGGTGAAGAACTTCCAAACTCTTTTCCAAAGTGGATGCCCAATTTTACATACTGACCAGAAGGATAGAAGGGTTCCAATTTCTGCTTACTGGTCACAAGTATATCTTTTTCTAGGAAATGTCTATTGAATTACTTTGCGCAGATAAAATTAGGTTATCTTTTAATTTTTTTAGTTGTAAGAGATCTTTATATATTGTAAATACCAGTGCTTTATCAGGAATACAGTTTACAAATATTTTCCCCCCTTCTATGGATTGTCTTTTCACTTTTTAGATGGTGTACACTATAGCACAAATTTTTAAAAATTTTATAAGGTTCAATTTATGTCCCCGCTTTTTAAAATATAAAAATATTAAATATTTTTTACACATACACTGATCATTATATCAGATGATAATTTCTGCCACAATCATCAAATATAATTTTATAAGAAGGATATCTTATATATACCTCTATTTTTAACCATTCTATTGTTGTTCTTTCCTTTTTGAAGATCCAAGTCCTCTTTTGTTATTATTTCCTTGGAGAACTAACTTCCTTTTGCCATTCTCTAAGGGTAGACCTAACAGTGACAAATTCTTTTAGTTTTCCTTTGTCTGAATGTCCCTTTCACTCCTGATGTATATTTTCACCAGAAGTGGAATTTGGAGTAACACTTCATTTATTTCAGTACTTCAATGATGTTATACCTCTTCCTTCATCTTCCATGGATTTATCTGAGAAATCTACAGCCTGTACAATGTTGGTAGGAATGTAAAATAATACAGCCACTCCAGAAAATAGTTGGGCAATTCCTTTCTAAACATGCACTTACACAACTCAGTTAACACTCTCTTCAACATTTAATCCAGAGAAATAAAAACATATTCACATGAAAAACCTTGACACAAATGTTTACAGCAGCTTTATTCATAATAGCAAAATGCTAGAAGCAATGCAAATGTCCTTCAACAAATGAATGGTTTAACAAACTGATACATCTATACAATGGAATAAAATAGAGTGATTAAAAAGTATGAATTACGTGCTGCAATCTGAATGGATTTTAAGGACTTTATATTCAAGAGAAAAAAGGTAATCTTAAAATGCTACATATTATATGATTCCATTTACAAAACATCCTAAAAACCACAAAACTATAGAGAAGGAGAACAGATTAGTGGTTGTCAGAAGAAGGGATGGGATTGGGATGAGAAATAGGCATGAATACAAAGAGGTACATGTGGATGACACTGTTTGGGACAGTTCTGTATCTTAACTGTGGTGGTGGTTACATGAATCTATACATGGAACAACATTTAGTAGAACTATACACATCTATATACACACACAAATGAATACAAGTAAAACAAATGGGGAAAAAGGAATAAGATCTGTAGCCTAGTTAACAGTAATGTGCTATTGTCAATTTCCTAGTGTTTTTTTTTAAATATACCACATCACCCAGAAAATTTTCTGATTTTGATACTGTACTATAGTACTATAAGAGGTCATTATTCAAGTTAAATTGGACAAAATGAAGTGAAAGGTATATATCTATAACTTACTGTCAGTCAATAATTATTTCAAAATAAAAAATGTGGAAAATATTACAAGCTTTTGAGTTGCTCAGATTCTGAAAGGTAAAAAAGGGGTAGCTCAGTGAGATAAAGACATAGTTTAGGGTATAGTTTATATCATTTGTATATGAACAATGTAGAGGCTAGCAACACCAACATCCTTTGCAGTCAAAAAGCCATATATACTCCACTGATTCCCCCCAAATTTAACTACTAGTAGCCTATTTTTGACCAGAAGCTGAAGTGATAACAAAAACAGTCAACTAATACATATTTTGTATATTATATACTATACTCCTACAATAATGTGAGCAAAAAAGGAATATATCAAGAAAATCATAAGGAAGAGACAAGATTTAATATTCATTAAGTGGAAGTACATCAACCATAAAGGTCCTCCATCTCTTGTCTTTACATTGAATAGGCTGAAGAAGAGAAAGAAAAGGAGGAGCAAGAAGAGGGTTGGTCTTGCTATCTCAAGGGTGGCAGTAGCAGAAGACAATCTGCACATAAGTGGACCCGCACAGTTCAAACCCAAGTTCTTTAAAGCTCAACTATACTTTGTTTTTTCTGTGAAATATTTACTTCTGTCTTTTGCCTATTTTTCTATTTTAAACTTGATCTACAAGATTCCCTTTTCCTTCATATAGTATAACTCTACGCCCTACATGTCTCTTTTCAACATAATTAGCATTGAGTATTCAATTTAATGGCAATAATAAAGAACAAAGTCATCCAGCAAAAAAGCACGTTAATTTTGATCTGTAGCAAAAACCCATACCACTACCTAAGATTCCTTGAATGTTCTCTTTATGAACTTCACAAATATAAACATCTAGATACATTTGGAAGAATATTCTCCATTGCATCATCACATTGCCCAAAACATCAAACCATTAACATACCAGAGACATTCTAATACAATTTTCCTAAGATGTAATCTTTGATCATCACTTATCTAAGCAAGGTGAAGTCCTAAGTATGTATTAACAACTTTACTATATTAAACAAAGCAAAGCACATTAATTGATACAAGGTAGATAAGCCTTCATGATATGAACAAAACACCTCAGGAACCATTAAATTATTATAAATAACACTTGTTCTCAGGGCAAGAAATCGCTCAGGTTTGTGTCATCATTCTGAGACATTTCATATCTATTAGAAATTTTGTCACACTGCTGACTTCAATTGTGTAAATGTGTAAAAGGCAAATTCTGTCACTTAACTTATCCTAGTCAAGAAACGCTATTAAATAAAACATTAAAGTAACACAGATAAAAATGGACACAAAGTCAATCAAATCCATTCCTTCTTAATGCAGTTACACACAACAATCGCACCACCATAATATCAAACTAATCAATATAGTATCAGAAAATGGTGAATCAGATTTTATATACTGCCACTGTAAAGATTAAAATATCTTTATTAAAGATTCAATGGATTTCAACAGTAAAAGTCATTGTAATGATTTTCCCCATGCATCCTGAGATAGATATGAAAAAGTAAAGGTTATACATCAGTGGAAGAGGCTAGAAGTGATAAACTTATGCAGTTTTTTCAATACAATCCAGGGTAACCTAAAAACAGCCTTGTACTACAACTGTACTATTTATCAAAGACAAAAATGTCTTATTGACAAAAAACAGATTTTAATCAAAAGAAAGACAATATTATACTGTGAAAATCTTGTTGTTTTAAAAATTACAATTCTTTAAAAATATACATGCTAATTTGCTTGTATTGAAAATAAATGTCTTTCCTGTCTTTTAATATTTTTTTTTTTTTTTGAGTTGGAGTTTCACTCTGTCAGCCAGACTGGAGTGCAGTGGCACGCTCCCAGCCACTGCAGCCTCGACCTGCTGGGCTCCAGCAATCTTTCCGCCTCAGCCTTCCAAGTAGCTGGAACTATAGGTGCATGCTACCACACCCGGCTAACTTTTGATTTACTGAAGAGACGAGGTCTAGCCAAGTTGCCCGGGTGGGTCTCGAACCCGCGGGCTCAGACAACCCACTCGCCTCGGCCTCCCAAAGTGCTGGGATTACAGGCTGAGCCACCGAGCCTGGCAAATTTTTTTATCAAGTTGAAATTTCAGACTATTTTGCAAGTGGAAGATCATGGCCACAAACCAGTAATAGAAAAGATACACATTTTTTATGTTGAACAACATTTGAGATTTTTAACTTCCCAAAGTTAACATTTCTATAATTTTTCCTAATAACATCAGTATATATCTCAAGTGTTACCAATGTATATATCACAGACTAATGAACTTTTTGCAACTCCAAAATCTAGTCCATTTCTATACTCCAAAACAAAGATTTCTTTAAGTCACAAAGTTAATGAACTTGAAGAAAAAATTAAGTCACACTTTAACACAAAGGTCCAATGTTATGCTTTTTAATATAATTATTTCTATATGTACCTATATGTCAATATAACAAAATAAATTAATATACAAGTTACACCTCTATTTTATAAAAAATGAGAAAATATTTTCTACATTGAATGACCACAGTTCTCTCTGTCAGCAAATGCTGAATTGTCAACAGATGTATGGTCTTACACAATGTTGAGGACATTTGTTACTACCCAATAAATATGGGTGGCCTTGTAGGTAAATTAATTAAGATTCAAAACTCAAAGAACAAAAGGAAATTTTTTTACTCTAACAGTCATAACACTAAAGGTTTATATGTTTAATTCAAATATAAAAACAAAACATCTGTACGTTTCTATCCACATCAGGTAATTAACATGCACAGACACAAAGTCATTAACTGAAAAGTTTGCTAGCACGTCATTAAACACACACATACACACACACACAAGTCTGTAACATATTTGGTTAACCACAAGATTAAGAGAGGCAGAGAATTATTATTATTCACAGTTTAAGTAAAATGCAACAGCCAAATTTAACAACCCAGAATTTCAAAGATTTTTGTTTTAATTGCAGTCCACATTTTCTTGAAATGCCCTTGATCTTACTATAGGAACTAGCACATGAAGAGCTGCCAAATGTAATCTTTCATCAAGAAATCAATCCATAAATACTGGAAGCATATTTTCTCAAAAGAACATGCAATATTTAAGATTAATACTTTAAAGGCTCATATAGTTTCTAAGCATTGTGTTCTGAATACAGAATAAAATATATTCTCTATATAAAAACCAAAAACATTTATTTTACAAATATTCCCATCTCATTCTAGAAACTGATTTTAAACTGTATTTTTTTATAGCAATGATCACACACTGGGGAAAAAATTACCTTTCTTTAAGAAATATATTTTTTAAATGGAGACTATGATGCAAAAGAAAAAGTTTATGAATGCTTAGGGGGAAAACAATACAATTGATATCTTGCTAGCAAGATTTAGATACAAGCATAATGCTTATAATCACCCATTTTAAATGTTTCTTAATCTAGATTTTTTTTCAATTACAAAACACTGTTTCATCAGAAGATGCAAATTCTTAGTAGTTAGTTCCATATATGTATTCTGATATGCTACTTTAAGAGCTCATGTATTTTTTATATTGACAAGGAAATATCTGTTATAAATTCTGATATTATTAACTAAATAACATTCTTGCAACCATTAATTGACTTTTTAAATTACCCCAAATAGGTATAGTCTTGCCCTTAAAGATAAATATATTTATCTTATGATTTCATTCATAACAAATGTCATTACACACAAAGTAGAACAGTATTACCAGTAGTACAGTATAAAAAGCAGCATAATTATTGATTTGTGAAACAAATGTCCTCACAAAGAGATAAGAGAATCTCTTAGAACTTAGCCTTTACCTTCAGGTTTGATGCATTAATGTTTGAAATAACAGGTTTTTAACATGTTATTTATTCATCATTTTTGAAGAAAAATCTGACCTAAAATAATGTCAATTTTTAAAATCCCAAATTAACCATCTCTTTGGCCAAGTAAACTTAGGCCAATCTTGATCTTAGCCCGATCTCTGTAGGCAACACAAATTTCACACATCGAAAGTTCTTACCTGGCCCTCTCCAACTGTCTCAGTGTCAATAACTGTGATGATGCCTGGGACCAATGGACTCCGCCGAGAATTACTATGGATGGCAACATCATCTTCTGTCACACCTGAAGGCAGTGTGCCTGTCAGCTGAGTCACCACTTTCCCAACCATTGTCAGGCCACTTTTCAATGTCTGTACAATGAAAAGTAAAATGTATGACCTCACATTAAGTAAATGGATCCCAAATAAAAATATGCATTCTATTAATTATTCTATTCATTATAAAAATTGTTTATCCCCTTATAATCTTTAATATAGCAGGAAACTGTCACAGACATTAAGCCAACTTTTAATGTGATCTTGACTTTTTTGTTAGAATATTAGTATTAGTTTGAGGATGGCACCAGTGAAGTTCCTAAAGTCAGTATAGTGAGGATAAAGCCATAGTTAAATAATTAAAGAACTCTGTTTACAAAAGGATATAATTATATTTTTATAAAAAGTATTCCTGGCTGGGTTCGGTGGCTCAGTCTATAATCCCAGCACTTCGGGAGGTCAAAGCAAGTGGATTGCCCCCAGGTTCGAGACCAGCCCGGGCAACCTGGTGAGACCTTGTCTCTACAATAAATAAAAAAATTAGCCAGGCATGGAAGTGCTCCTGTAGTTCCAGCTACTTGGAAGTCTGAGGAGGAAGAATCACCAGAGCCCAGCAGGTCAACGCTGGGGTGGCTGTGAGTGTACCACTACACTCCAGCGTGGGTGACAGAATGAGACTCCAACTCAAAAAAATATATATATATATATTTCTATTCCCTCCTCTTAATGAATATATCTTAAAATCGATGATACAGTAAGAAGTAGAAAACACGTAATGTTCTATTTGTTGAAACATTATCAATCTAATTTTATATCTGTTTTCTGGGTCATTGGTAAAACACCTACGTGGAAAAGACTGTGCTTTCAAAGTAAATCTACAATATGCTATTATATAATACCGTATGCCAAAATTTGGCAAGGGGAAAGCACAGACTCTGTCCAAGATACTAATCATGGGATGAATAAAGTATCATATAAAATTAGCTAAGAAGGTTCCTTTCTATCTGTAAGAGAAAACAATTCAATGTAATGCTTCTAATATAATATTTCAATTATAGGTAACTTTTAATGTTTTCTAATTATATTTTAGTTCTTTTTATTTCAAAACAAATAAGAAAAACTAACTCCTGTAATATTTTGACATGTAAATTTCATCTGATTATCCTCATATGTATTAATAAAATATTTTTTAAAGTAATATGTTTTTTCACTTGAAAAGGAAGAAAGTTAAAACAACAAGAAAACCATGTGAGTCATGAATTGCTGAAGAAAAGTAACCTCATTAGAGCAAAAACAGGCAGCCTAGAATACAAAGACATATCAAAAATTACATTTTAAATAATACAGATACATTTTTCAATCCTCATGCTCTAAGAAAAAAATGTTATTAAAATACTTCAAATTAAACTTCATTAAAAAACTACCTTTTCCAAAATAATTATGAGAACACTATTTCCACCTAATTCTGGCATATAGTACAGTTAAATTTCAAAATATAAATTATTGTATCTATGGTATTTCAAATTTTAATTTATAAATTGAATGCAGATAGTTGTTTATAAAGGTCCAACAACAGATTAAAACTGAAAAAGTATTTTCTAAATAAATTTTCTATTAAAACACCATATAACTACCATTAGCAGCACTTTTACTGTATCTATGTTACGTGGTGTCTTTTCTATGGAGTCGAGACTGTCAAGGCTCTTAATAGAAACTATGTCTACAGATTTCCTCAGACACTTCAATTTTATAGAAGAGAAAATTGAGGCTAGGAAAGTTAAGTAAAATGGTAGCTCAAACAGTTACCCAATGACATAGTCAGAATTCAAAACTAGGTCTGTCTCCAAAGTCTGATTTTTAACCACTGTCTTGTACTGCTGCCTTGCAATCTATTTCTACAACTACTTGTGATCTCACAGTTAATGAATACAAAACACAGATGCCTAATGTGAGGGAAAAGAGTAAAAACTCAGAACCACAGTAATGTACTAATAAATACTCAAATAAATACTTAAATGACCAGCAAAGCCATCTACGGAATTCAAACAAAAAGATACACCTTACAGCAGACTAAAACCAAGAAAAAGCCACAAATCAATTGTAACTGTTTTGTTTAGTGCTAAAAACTCATACTGCAGTGATTATAAAACACATTAGCGTTCCTCAATTAGCAGCCAAATGTTTCTTTCAATAATTCACAAGAAATGACTTACACAAAGTCTGTTAGAGTGTTGTTGAGTAAGCTTCTGAAGAACCAACAGAATCAGGCGCCACAGTGTATTGATGTCATGAGCAGGCCAGGAAGCCTGATTAACCTCTGAGATGCCTCAGCTGATGTACTCACTCCATTAATGCTAATGGAGATGCTCCCACTTAAATGTAGCTATCCCTTTATCAAAGGAATGCCTTTTAGTTTTAAAGTCTTTGGTTGTATATCCTTCCCACTTGCCCCAAGCCTATTATTTCATGCTCTTATACCAATGAATAGGAATAAAAGTAAAAGAACTGGAGCACATAAAAAGTGGAAAGTAATGTACCAAAGCAAACAACAAGATAACAGTAAAAGTTAATATAAGAGAACCAGTGAAATGATCCACAAAGAGGAAAAAAGCAGTAGTATATTTCACAATCAGGGGCTCATATTTTATGATATTTCTTCAAAATAAACTATGGACATTGATAGGGTCATTTTATTAGTGGACAAAAAGTTTAACTCAAAATTTAACAGTCATCAAATATGTAATTGTATAGTAAGTTAAAGATAATGCTATTTATCATAGCTTATTCACGAGGTGGGGGATGGAGATGAGAGAGGAGTGCTAGAAGTTTTCTGCATTAGAAAATAATTCTTTGCTTTTAGGTCTTTTAGAATCAAACACATCTATAAGCACTAGTGTCCAGAAGTACTCTATAATGTTATTTAACAGCCCTCACATACCATATTTTAGAAATCTAAATCACCTCACGTAATTTGTCTTTTCACTTGATTTTAGTAGACTGGCTATGTACATATGTGATAATTTTCTCAAATACACACAAAAAATTATAAAGGTTAAGCAAAATGTATGAATAGAGAAATCTAACTTGGACAAATGGAGATGATAAATGAGACTGCTTGTCTTCACAATCTGAGGGATCTAAATTCAAAAGATCATTAAATCACCAATTAATCATTACAAGAGTACTCACAGAACTAAACTGTAGCTATAAGACAGCTGAACATTAGACTATAACGAAAGTGTGAGAAAATCCGTTATGACCTATAATTCAAATGAGCATGGTACTTATTCTGTTCTGTTGCAAGTAAATTTGCCAAAGGGTCACTAGTCATCTTTAACCTTTCCCATGCCATATCATTTGTCCTCCCTATCCATTAGTGCTAATGGTGCTGCTCTCACAAAAGCTGTTAGTTGTCATTAAGAAGTTATCAGATAACAAGAGAAAACACAGGCATTTTTATTAAATCAATTGACCACACTGAGGTGAAAACACATTAAAATAAGACAGTAATGAGGGAACTAGAAAATACAGACCAAGATTTTATAAATATGTCAAATAATCTCATTTGAACAATTTCAGTATTTTTTCCTTTATCACTACCATAGAAAATACATCACTTTCATATTCGTTACAAGGAAAGTCAAATTAATTATGAAAATCAAAGAAACATGCTAATAGCATGGATATTATACAAGTATTACTTGTAAATATAGAAAACGTAAAAAGAGATTATTTCCTCTAAAGAGCTTCACGTGCATATGTAATGAATATATTTATCCTCACAACTGCACTGTAAGACAAAAAGTTAAAAACAAAAAAATTAATAATTAATCCTTCTATATGACAAAGTGGTTAAACAGCCACATAAGGAGCTGTCATCAAAAAAGTAAGAGAGTAATGATTACTATTACATAGTGACTAGTACATAGTGATTTAACAATGAAATAACTACACAATTATTTTAAGATAAGTATTTTTCTTAAGGAACACAAATGACATGGCTTTTTACATAGTTTCCATATTATAGCTCAAACAACATATTATCTATAGAAATAATAAAAATGGTTAAAAAAAAGTATTTCCAATTTTCCATGACAGACTAGGTAAATCAGAACTCTACCAATAAGAAAAACTAAGAAAACTAAAGAGAGTATTTTTGTTAAATGCTATTTGAAGGTACTGAATATTCAACAAGACAGTGAAGCAATACTAGGTCAAAATACAAAAGAACAAGGAAATCCAGACATTTTAGCTGGGCATTTAGGCCTGAAGAAATCTGTTGATTCTATGAGGGGCTGCTAAGGAACTAAGTGGTGTTTTTGATAGTCTTATGGAACTAGGAAGGTCATATATTAGAGCATCAAAGGCCTGCCAAAGGGGTCTACCCAGTGACATTCCCTCCAAGCTTTGGGTTGGAACTTAAGTATACAATTAGAAGAGTGAACCTAAAGTAACAGGGTAATAAGCACAGCTATTTCAGATGAGCCTCATTTAAATAATATAAATGATCTCAGTCCCTGAAACTGAATTGTAAGGGCACAAGAGTGCTCCATTATTATCCCAAACTCTAAATTGTTTCTAAACATTGTTGAAATAAATTACGGCAAACAAGGAGTCGAAACATCATAAATGAGAACCAGTAGAAACAACAAACAGAAACAGACCTAAAAGGAACCCAGACATTAGAGTTGGCAAAGACTTTGCTTATGTATTTAATAGAGTCAGGGTCTAACTCTGTCACCAGATATTAGAGTTATCAAAGACTTTATTTATTTGTTTATTTATTTATTTAGAGTCAGGGTCTCACTCTGTCACCCAGACCGGAGTGCAGTGGCATGATTACGGCTCCCCGCAGCTTCAACCTCCTGGGCTCAGGTGATCCTTCATCCTCAGCCTCTAGGGTAGCTGAGACTACAGGCATATGCCACTACAATCAAAGTGCTAGCATTACAGGCGTGTGCTACTGCAACAAAAAGACTTTAATATGACCAGGTTTACTGTGTTTAAACAAGTTTGGTAACTTGTAAATACTGGACCAGGTTTTATCAAGGAACATATGTTCAATTTCATCAAATACTTTTTAATCATCTATTAAGATAAGCACATAATTTTTTTCCTGTAAAAAGTACAAATTACACTCATTGATCTTAAATCATAAACCAGCCTTATATTGTAGAATTACCCCCAAATAAATTGTGACACATTATACTTCCTATATCATTCTGTTAATGATTTTTTTAGAATTTTTCACATGTATGTTCATGAGTTAGACAAGACCGTAGTTTTCCTTTATTATCATGCTTTTTAAAAGTTTGGTATTAAGGTGATCTGACATCTTAAAACATTAGGCACAATCTGACTTTTCTTATTCTCTAGAAGAGTCTTTGCAATATTGCCATTGTTTGTTTATTCTTAAATGCTAGATAGAATTCTTTGTAGAAGATTTATAGGTCTAAAGTCATCTTTGTGAGTTTTTTTTTAAGTAATTTTATACTCCCTTAAAAGAAAAATTCGAGAATTACATGTGTAATGAATTTTCACAAGTCAACACACTAATCATAGTATAACCCATAATGTATTAGTAACAAGAACAAAGAATAAGCCGGGCTCCCTGTAATTCCGCGCCTTTGGGAGGCTGAGGTGAGTGGAATCCCTGAGCCCGCGGGCTCGAGACCCGCCTGGGCAACTTGGCAAGACTTCATCTCTACAATAAAAAATAAAAAAAATAAAAATTAGCCGGGTGTGGTAGCGCGCACCTGTAATTCCAGCTACTTGGAAGGCTGAGGCGGAAGGATCACCGGAGCCCAGCAGGTCGAGGCTGCGGTGACCGAGAGCGACAGAGTGAGACTCCATCTCAAAACAAAAGAAAAAAAAAAGAAAAGTGAGGAGGGACAAAATGTCGGGGACTTGTTCCAACTTCACCAGCCGCTCGGGTAGTGATTTGAGAGAGGTAGTCAAATCATAGAGTGAAGCTGGGCCAGGAGCAGTGACTCACACGGGTCATCCCAGACTTTGGAGAGCCAATGTGAGAAGATTGTTTGAGTGCAGGAGTTTGAGACCAGCTTGGGCAACATAGCAAGATCTCATCTTCACACATAAAAAAATAATAGCCAGGCGTGCACCTACAGTCCCAGCTACTCAGGAGACTGAAGAGGAAGTTTGAGCCCAGGAGTTCAAGATTGTGATGAGCTATGTTCATACAACTGCACTTCAGCCGGGTGATACAGTTAGACCTTGTCTCTTAAAAAAGAAAGAAATAAAAAAAAGGCGAGGCTGGATATATACTCTAATTTTTACTGTTTCAAAGCCTCCGAGTTCTTTTCTGCAGCTCTAGAGTCCTGCGACAATCATCACCAGTATTCTTTGAGCTCATGGTTACTCATTCTGTATAAACAGAATTTTAGCTTTTAAAACTCTCATTCTTACCAAGGAAAATGTAGTGTGTAGTTCAAAAGACAATGTGGTTACAGAATGAGTGTAACAGTTGTATATGGAATATTATACCATCATTATAATAATATAAATAGCATCACCAAAGTCTCTGGGAAATAGTAGATAAAATATCTTCAATTATGTTTACTGACATTTAGAAACTATCTTGTTCACCATAATATTTAAGTTGTAAATAATCATAACTTGTATTATTTCATATATGCTAGATGCTTCCTGAAATATTTTGTTTATAGAAAACTTATTGCAAAGATTTCCATCTATATTAGACATGTCATCCAATGAACTCATAACACAAACATAGCCATGTTAAAATTCAGCGTCAAACTTAAACAGTCAAGGAATTAGACAACAAAGGTGACACATGACGGGAAAGATACACTCTCAGGCGACTGCAGAACCGGTATTCACATAACCATTGCTGAGAATCATAGACATCAACATTGACCTTCAAATATGCTAGTCTGGCACTGGCTGGGATTGGTCATACTCTCAAATAAAACAAGAGAGATGTTCATGCTTGCAGTGCAATGCAATCTCTCCGTCTACTTCCTAAGCAGTGCAATCTCTCCATCTACTTCCATTTGTATACTGATAGGCTTATCATGAAAACAACCAACCAAGTTCCAGGTTATTTTAGTGTAGAGAGTAGGACAGAGTCCCAGGAGGAAGGAGTTCAGTGAGTTTCTGAAGAGTTTCATCCGCCTTAACCTAAAGCCAAAGGGAGACTGTGCAGTGTGTGCATCCCGGGCATATGGTCACAACATGGGGACTGAGGAGGCCAAGGAAGGAGAGGATGAAAGACTGAGAACAATTTCAAATTCCAAGAGAAATCCTTTTGGCTAAGAATAATGTACCTTCTGTGTCTTTCAAAAGCTTCCACAACAGATGGGGTCCTGAAGAAAGTTAAGAACAGTAGGGCCGATTTCAATTACGCACTTGGATTTCAAGGACACAGAGGAAAACATCGGTCCTAACATTTTCAGCGTCTAGGTGAATGCAAAAGTCAGTCATCAGCTGAGATAAAAAGTCAGCATTCCGTGTGCAAATGAGCACATGGTATCCGGAACATATTTCATAAGCCGTGCTTATTAAACAGCTTATTGGAAGCACTGTTTCCATAGAATAGCATAGCTTTGAGAGCACTTAGGAGTGTTTTTTTTCCTCCACAGGCACCTTTGGCTCTTTCTTTCTTTTTTTTAGTGTAATTGCAAGAATTATAAGAAGTTGGAGATGGATGTTTACAACTTAGAGCCGAGCTTACAAAGCCCGAGACATGCTGTGGTCGCCTTCCTGCTCTCTCAACTAAAAGCTGATCAAAAGTTAGCCCCTTGGGGTGATGAGAGCGTGTTAACACTGGTTCAATTTCACAAATCTTTCTCCTTCTTTTCCCATCAAAAGGAGAGTGCCCTCCAATTAAGCCCACCTGACTGCCCGAGTCTGCAACACATTTTCAGCAGGAGGAGCTGTCTTTTCAAGTAGGTTATGCACTTTTCTTCCCTCTTCTTTTTTAATCTCACTAGGGAAAATGAACATCACATGGTGGAAAACGGCCCATCACAACTCTGCACGGCGAACGGCTCCCTCGCCCTGACACCCACATAAGTTATTAAGTGCTTCCACCGCTGGCCAGGGCTGTGGGCGTAATTTCCCTGTGTCCCTGACTATCGCTTTCCAGATGCTGGTCAGAAGACGCTGGGGGTTGGTGGGGAAGGAGGCCCACCTGATCCCTTTGGCACAGTCATGGATTCGAATGCCATGAAGGGAATTCTGGGCCGCTGAAGAATAAAGAGAAGGCAAGGGAAAAAAATGAGTTTAATGTGTTGGGCAATTCTTTGCAGAATTACATAACTCGTGATCTTGGTAGGTGTTTGGTGGGGAGGGGGTATTTTAGAGGAGTCCTGGCTAGGAAGAGGAAGCTGAGCTCTGTCTTCAGGGCTGTCGCCACGAACCACAACCCTTAATGACCCTGGATGTGCTAGTTGCCTGGTTTGACAGTTAAATAGGAATAATCGTACCCAACTCACGACTAACAGAGAACAGGGAATTTAGAATTGCAGGTAACATCAATAGCCAGGTCTTCCTTCTTTTATTCAGTTCTCCCTTGTCCCTCGTCCCTTTTCTCTTCCCATTTTTTTTCTTTTTTTGCTGTTTGTGTTGCTCATTGGTTTCTATCTTTCAATGCATCTTTTTTTAAGACTTAGAAAAATATATGACACAATGTCATTAGTTCTGAGTGGTGCAGACACAACTATGTGTTATCTCATTCTTTGAACTTGTCTCTTCTTAAAACATATTCTCTGATTCTAAAAAAAATGAAACAATACATATAAAGGTGATTTAAAAACTGCAAGCAGCTTGTAAAAATAGAACCTTTTGGCAAAGAGAGAGGTTAAAAAGGAAGATTGATCCAAACCCTACTCTGCTAAAATAATCCTTCACAATCTCTCCTGAAAACAAAATCTTTTTTTTTTCTCCTTTTCACCAGGTCTCGAATCAAAAGTCTAGGAAACATAAATCCCTAGGGTAGGCAGTTCAAATAAGGAAAACATAGTTACATACAGAAAACATATAATTAAGATTTTATGCAGTTTGCATTTAGTTAAGGATCTCAAAATTGTCACGCATGCACACACAAGCACACACGTGTGTACACACACAAATGCTATAAATTATGGAAACAAAATTATTAACTATGAGAAATATAGAACACCAGCAAATATTTTCAAAAGAGTTGAAGTTAGAGAAATGTCCAGTTTAGCTCTCTCTTGCCATGACTCATATTTGAACATATCTTATTGTGGAAACATCATATATCATTAACCCCTCTTAGACGGATTCATACAAGACACATCCCATGACAGATTCAAGTTGACGCCCGACCATGAGAGCAGGGAACTGGCTTTTAGCCTGCTACTTCTAAGAAACTATTCTTTATTCCCCAAATCTTCTGTTTGGGAAATTGCCCCAACAATGTACAAAATCTTCTAACAGATAGGGTCACAACAGGGATCATTGATGTGGGCAGAGTTTACTTCTGGCCTCTTAGTCAAGATATTAGCAGCCAGTTTGATATCAATTACCTCTCCCTTCCGGTATTGATAAGTGTGCAGAAGTGTAGGAAAGAAATTCCTTAACGTTTCACCGAATTCCTCCTCCCTTGCCTTAGTCACCCAGGTCTAAAGATCTGTAAAAGATGGTCTTTACAATGGAATATTATTCAGCTTTAAAAAAGGAGGAAATCTTATTTTGTGTGACAACACAAATTAACCTGGAAGACATTATGTTAAGTGAAACAGGCTAGACCCAGAAAGACCAATACCATGTGATTTCATTCAGGTGTGGAATCTATAAAAGTCAAACTCAAAGAAGTGGAGAGTAGACAGTGGTAACAGGGGCCTGATAACAGGGGGAGTATTGAGGAGAGGCAGGTCCAAGCAAACAAAGTTTCAGTTAGATGGAGAGAATAAGTTCTGGAGATCTATTGTATAGCACGGTAACCACAGTTAGTAATAATGTATACTTGATAACTGTTAAGAGATTAGATCTTAAATGCTCTCAACCATAAAAAGATAAGTATGTAAAGTGATGGATATGTAAATTAGCTTGATTTAATCATCGTGTGATGTATATGTGTATCAAAGCATCATGTAGAACACCATAAATATATGTAATTTCGATGTCAATTTAATCTTAATAAAGCTGGGAAAAAGAAATACAAATATAGCTTTAACACGATAAAAAAGAAAGAGAAAAAATAAGGGGAAAAAAAGAGGAGAAAGAAAGGAAGGGAGGTTTAACAAAACAGTCACTTTGAATATCAACTTACCTGATCGAATCCAAATGAAACAAACTTGTGCACAGCCCATGGTGAGGCCTTCTGGCTCTCAGTGACGAGACCTGTAACCTATAAGTCCTCATAGCACGAGAGGCAGAAGCTAGGATGCCCTCTGTCCCACATCTAGTGTCTGAGAGTGAGAACAGGACCCTTCCCTGCAGAGAGCTAATGTGTAGGATGAGTGTTCGTTCAGTGACTTTAGCCATTAACAATCTTTGTATATTAATCATGCAGAGGACTTCTCTTCTATTAACATTAAGAACAAAGCTGAAAACATTATAATGACTGAACTTCAGAATCACTTTTGCCTACCAAAAACAGCCACGGAGCACTCCGATGGCAATCTTGTCATTCTACCAACGGAAGATGCGTCTGAGACTGTTTTTGCACCAAAGAGAGCTTGAGCTCCTCAACACAGCTAGACATGAGAAGCATACAGGAAGAAATTGGTGTGCAATTGTGCAGAGAAATGTTTAAACATATGGTGATTATTAGGCATCTGCTTAAATTGGGAGAATGAGAAAATTAATGGCCAAGATTCTACAAATATATATTGACTTCATCATATTTTAGGAATTTTGTGAAGCTATATGTAATGTGCAGCCAAATAAAACACATCTTCGGCCTTCTAGTGGCAGAGAAACTTTTCAAGGAGGCAGCTATGACACAGGATTACCCTGTAGATTATTGAGTATTACCATAGAGATATAGATAAATTTTTTGCCACAGGAGAGAAAGAGGTGAACTTTTTTTATTTTTGCCTGTAGTGACCAGAAAATAATTCCCAGTGAACATTGAATATAAACCAAACAGCTAAGGCTACATATAATGAGGAAATAACTCTCTGGATATTTTCTGTGATGCTTTTTACCTTGGAAATTGTATAGGGCTGAGATATTTATTTCCAGTGTAAAAGTCTTTGGAGTTGGAGAAGAACTCTCAGCCACAGGGATGAGCACTAAACATTCTCTAGATGAGTTTTTAAAATGCAACAGGTGGGGGCCATTGTTGTGGGACCCTGTGGAAAGGTTCCCAGGAACTTTCCCGGGGAGTTGAGTCCCTGCACATGGAATCCTCACACCCTCCGTAAGTAGACAGGAACATTCTGGAACACCGGGTGTCTCCGCATTAATCCAAGAGAGGGAGGTGGTCCAACCAGCAGAAGGAGTGAAATTATTTTGCTGATGGTGTATTGATACGATGTGGCTGGACTTATTAATGTAGGTAGAAACAAGGTCCCTGTTCTTCTAAATAACAGTTTAGCTTGTACTCCTTGAACATACTAGAAACTTGCAACACTGTGGTCATGTTTATCATGTTAAACCTGTTTGTTCAGGCATAATTCTGACTTGCAAAGCATATGAAGATTGACAGAATGAGGAATAAGCGTTTCGTCTGGCCTCATTCCTGGGAGTGTCTGACCCATGACACCCAACCAGGGAGCTGTGCCTGGATGCCCTACACAAATACTTGGGAGTAAATAATTAGAAATGTCTAAAACACACTATTTCCAATTAAGTAACACCTTAAAAAGCAGTGTCTAAGTTTTCTTTCTTTCTTTTTTTTTTTTTGTTTTCAGTTTAACAACAGCCACAAAAAAAAACAGCAAGCCCTGTCAAAGGGGTGGAAGGTAATTTAAAGCCTGACCTCAACTCACCTTGTGTAAAGGTGGCACTACCAGTGGGCCAAGGCTCTCTGGAGGACCCTCTGCAGATCAGAGACTCTGAGTGCAACCTACCTTCTTTGGCTGCTACTGGGACTTATGAGCCACTAACACCCACGATGTTGGGAGAAGTGCACGCTTGTACACAGACTTCTGACCTTTTTCAATGACAGGTCATTGAGTGTAGTATTGTATTGTGCGTTTGCCCAGTGTAGCGTCCCTGGGCTATGCTCAGAATCATAGTCCAGTACGGTGGCGGCATTAGAGACCTCCCCACTTATGCCACTGCATGCCTACATCTGGGCTCCATGTCCTTGCCATGGCCAGTGCAAATAGGTCTACCAAGATATGCAGCATTATTTAGAGGGCCATAAGGCATTTCAGGGTTGCACAACAGTGATTTCTACTGAGAAGATGCTATATCCCTGGAGGGGCAGAGAGAATAACTACACAGACCAAAACTTGTTTAGGACTCCACTTTATTTTTTCTTTCTGCAGGAGAAGTGTGTCATTTAATGGAAAGATAACCTCTTCCTGAGTATCTGAAAATACCAACGATTAAAAAAAAAAAACTTGGTTGTAGAACAATTCAGGATTTTTAACTTTTACACAGGCAGAAAAACATGCAAGCAAACATGTAACACACACACACACAAACACACACACACACACACACACACCAAGTTCCTTTCCTCTAATGTTGATCTGGTTTATGGTGTAGAATATGTCCATAAAACTAGAACAAAAGCAGCAATGAATGACAGAAAGAGGTATAGTTATGATTCACTGGTGTCTAGTGTAACTATCTATAAAGGGTGAAAGTTCTTGTAGAGTATTTAAATAAACTTTAAAAAGAATACATTTCTGAGAAACCCCTTCGGGTCCCCTCCCACTGTCTTCTCAATAAATCCCACTTTCTCGGAAATAAAAAATAAAAAAAGAATACGTTTCTTAAACTCCATGGCATTAACTGCCCCTGCCTATCTTTTCCCACATTTGTAACCATAGTCTTGGGACAATGACTCCGTGTGCCAATTTTGACCAAACTTGTTATGGAACTTTTGAATTTACAGTCATCATTATTATAATTTTATCTCTCTCTCGCAATGATGTCCACCTGAGATAGAAGACAATGTCACCTGGCAACACTTGGTCCTTCAGGGCCTTGGGTCGCTTCAGCAAAAGGAAGTTGATTGGACAGATGTGAGGGCCTCAGCGAATCTCCCAGAGGCTAGAGAACCAGGTCTGGGAGTGAGGATGGGTAGGATGTTCGAGAGATTGTGGAGCAGACACACACCACCATGGCAGGAGCCTGGCCATCTCTGCTGTCTGTGCTTCCACACTGGTAGTGCATGGCTGTCTACAGATAACTCCACCCCATCTGAGAGCGCTTTGGAAGCCAGGAGGCGGCCTCACCTGGTTGCAGCCTCTGGGAGGGAAAGGAGAGTTTTGTCCTGTCACTCACCATGGTAAGACACAAACACCTACAAATATTCTTCCATTGACACCAAAACTGGAGAGAGGGGATTCCTGCAAAGGGGGTCGGGGGCCTTCCACGGTGGATTCCACTGAGGGCTTGTGTCCACCAAAGGGTTAACACGATTTATACAATGCCAGCGACACAGAGGTGCCTCAGGGTCTATGACTTTACCAAGGGTTTCTATGGTCATAGCTGTATAGAATTCCTACTTTAATTAGCAATCAATGCCATTTAATGACGTAAAGTAGTTTCCTACATTTGATTTCCTTGGTGTTATTAAAATCCGGTTAATTTCTTTAAGCTTCACAATGACATGAATTTTCCGTTTGCTTTCTATTCTTTACATTGTGTAAATTATTTGCATCCTTTAATATTATTAATTTAAAAATGACCCATTCTGTGTAGCCTAATGTGCTTAAGACTCTGCCACCCTCTTCTCTTGGTTTGCAAGATAACATTTACTTTATGAGGAAAGCTTTGGGACATGTTATAGACTGGTCTTGTGTCATAGAAGAAGTAAGTGATTTTGTAAGACACATTTCTGGCTTTGAGGAAGAAAGAGAATGCAGTTCAGCCGGCAAAAAATGAGATAAAAATTTGAGCTATCTAGAATTGAGATGTATTAACTTTAGTAAAAAGAAAGAAAGATACATGCATGTGCATGTTCATATGTGTATATAGGCATATATATGTGTGCATGTACATTTAACAGATGAGTTCATTTTTATACAACAACACAACTCCAAAATTTATTTAGGTTTTTAGCTTCTTAAAATGTCTTAAGTTTTTTTAAAAAATCAATTCAGAAACACCTATTTGAATGTAAACGAATCTTTGCCACTGTCATGGTAGGTATAGCCACTCTGCTATAAACTTTAAGGACTTTCTTCTGCTTTGAGGAGTACTACCATGAGGAAAAATATGGATTCAGAATCCCTCAGTACAAATCTCATTTCTTCTTCATGGAGTCAATAAGACAAAAAGCACCAAAAAACCCCTCCGACTTTTCACGGGAAGCAGGCCTTGCACTACTTTGAATGTTTTACACATTTCTAAACGTCCACATTTTTCATCTTTGTTAAGCTGAAAAGTTGACATCTCTAGTAAGTTATTATAATTAAAATTAGATTCTAGAAGCAAACGTTCTAAACAATTATATTTACTATTAAATGCATTTGACTATTTAAAAAAATTATCCTTTTCACTCTAGTTCCCATTATTAACACAAGTAAAGTGTTGTCTATGTTTCTAGAAAAATCCTGGTGGCATTTGCTATGGAACTTTCTAAGAACATGTCTCCAAGGAAGTTATATGAAATAAGGTCATGTTGGGATCGTTAGAAGTCCTGGGATTGCCTTAGACAGCAAGATGAAGCCCTCAGTCCAGTTCAGTTAAACACCTTTCACCCACCTGCTGTTCTCCAGGTGTAGTCTTCTGCCAGGAACACCAGAGTGAGTCAGGTGGGGCCCCTACCTGGGCAATTTGCCCTCTAGTCAAGGTGACAGGTGCACATCCTGCCTTGGTAAGATGCCTTAAAGTCAAGGCATGCACTGTTGGCCATGGGAGCACACAGCAGGGCTTCCATGACCCTGCAGTTCAGGGAGGATTCTGGGGATAGGCTGTGGAGTCACCATCGGTGCCTGTCCAGATCACCCTGAATCCCTTGACCAGCTCTGTGAGGCTTGTGCTGTGACCTCTGTGTGCTTTGCTGCTCATAGGCAGCACCCACCAACCTCTCCATAGGGTCCTCCTGGAGCTCGGACTGCCTCCCAGCTCCCCCAAAACCAGAAGCAGCATGAGTTTGGGAGTTTCAGTGCCCTGACCCACCTGGGGGCCTGCCTCCAATGACTGGTTGCTGGAGAGGACTGAAACCCTGGTCCTGAGGGAAGCTGGCCCCCAGGCTGAGGCTGGGACTCCACCTAAGAACACGCTTGGCGAGGTTCCATCACCTCTGTGCCCTGCCCCTCCTTAGAACACGCTGGCACTGTGACTGTGGGCTCCAGGACAGATGAGTGCTGAGACATGAGTCAGATCCTTAAAAGATGGCAGAGGACAAGAAAGATACTCTTGAGAACATGATGGTTTGGCAAGGCACAGCGAAAGGCAGGAGCAAGGCCAGGAAAGCTGCTGATAAATAGACATGGTAGGTGTTGCATTCATTCACTCATTTCTTCTACAAGTACTTACTTGGGGCTTGGTATATGCTGGGCACCACTCCACTTACTGGCAAGAGGCAGTTGTTTGGATCTGCTCAGGCAGCCGTAGTGAGGGACCACAGACTGGGGCCTCACACCAAAGACATTTGCTTTCCCACAGTTCCGAAGGCTGGAAGTCTGAGATTAGCCAGTCGGCAGTGAGGCCTCTCTCCTTGGCATGTGGATGGAGTCATCTCCCCGAGTCCTCACAGAGTTCCCTCTGTGCATGTCTGTGTCCTAATCTCCTCTTCTTATGAGGACTCCAGTTATCATAGGTTAGGACCTGCCTAAATGACTTTATTTGAGCAAAATTACTTCTGAAAACACCGATCTCCAAATACAATCACGTTCTGAGGTATTGGGGGTCAGAGCTTCCACACAGGGGTTTGAGGAGTGGGGACACAATTCAGCCCAGGACAGCTGTAAATAAAGCAGATAAAATACCTCCCTCAGACATTGAAGTAAGACCGTAAAATAGCAGAGTAAATAAATAACGTACACAGAACCCTAGAAACCAGAAAGGCATCAGGAGAAAGAAGGAGCAGGGATGAGGCAGTAGGTGAGTGTGTGTGTGTGTGTGTGTGTGTGTGTGTTAGAGTGTGTTTGTGGGGGGGGTTTGTGTGTGTGCTTGAGTGTATTTGAGTGTGTGCATTTGTGTGTATGTGAGTATGTGTTTGTGTGCAAGTGTCTGAGTATGTGATTGTATTCATGTTTGTGTGTGAATGTGAGTTTGTGTGTTTGTGTGTATTTGTGTGTGTGCTTGAGTGTGTGTGTTTCTGTGTATGGATGTGTGTCTGTGTGTTTGCAATTATGTGTTTTAGTGTGACTGTGTGAATGTATGTGAGTGTAAGAGTGTGTGAATGTGTGTGAGCATGTGTTTGTATATATGCGAGTGTGGGTGAGTGTATGTGTCGGGGGTGTCTGAGTGAATATGTGTTTGTTAGTGTGTGACTGTGTGTGTGTGTTTGTGTGTTTCGGGGAGAAGGTGAAGGCCAGGATGACAGGGCAGTCAGAAGGCCCCAGAACTCCCCCTGAGTGATGGCATCCCATCAGATGCCTGCGGTTCCCAGGAGTTTCGGTTCCATTCTCCAGACAACAGGGAACATTGAAGATTGTGGGCAGGACAGTGATGCGGTGAAGGGGAGGAGATCACACACCACATGTGTGTGAGTGAGTATGAATGTGTGTGTTTCCCACATAGCTCCATTCCAGGTAGGATGGCCACGGGGTCCACAGACATTCCTGACTCCAGGTAGATGGCTGCTCTGGCCGCCCAGCGTCCCCTCACTTGAAGAGGAAGCACTGAGGTGCTTCTTCAAGCTCATCCACACGGCATCCAGAGCCTCCCCTCCAAACTTTGCATCCTGGTGCATCATGTGGCTTGGTTTAAAATCTCTCCCACCTCCGAATCTCCAAAGCAAATTTCTTCAGGACAACTCCTCGCTAAGTCGAGAGACACATTGGTCCCGTGTGCAGACGTGTGGCTAGTCTATCCTTTATAAAATACACAGCATGCACATATCATATAGATGCTTTGTAGCTGGTTAATCACCAACTTTTTAAAAAGTCTTAATGGATTCACTGTGGCCCTCCTCTGTGACCATTTATTCTCAGACACTGAAATTGTCATCTTAAACTCCATGAAGATGTTGATGGTGCAAAAGGGATCATGTCTCATCTGCCAACGTTTGTATGCGCTGGTTATTGTTGTATAGGGGGCAAGGAAGGTCCCTAGGGGGGTTCAGCTTACCCCCACAGCCCATGCTCCTTCTCCACACCACACCCAGCCATCAAGGAGCTCTGTGTCTGTGTGTCCTTCCACACATGTGGTAGGAGCATTGATTTACGTGAACTCTTCTGTCTCCACCCATGCTGCAGGGATTCAGTCTTGCTCATCTCTTAGGACCTGGCTCAGACTTCAAGATATCCAGGAACCTCCCCTTCCCTTCTTCCCTCCTGTCTCCCCGATCAGGATGTTGATAAATGACTGGTTTTCATGAGCCGGAAACTGAGCTGGGGGGCAGTTAAGTGTTTGAGGGCAATAGTACCTCACAGATGCTCTACTGTGATCATTAAAATATAGGTAAAGAAACTGAGGAAGAGGAATATACAGTGAACTTGCCAGAGCTTTATGGCAAGCGAGAACAGAGTTGGACTAGCAGTCATGTCACCTGTCTCGGGGCTCATCCTTTCAATGTGCCCCATTGCGTGTCTCCACGGGGCGAATCTACATCCTTGGGCTTACCACGCTGTGTGATAATCTCCTACAGGCACGATCTGGAGAGAGGAGCTGGCTATGGGACAGCAGCTCCGTATCTGGCTAAAATTCAGGTTGGATCAACAACTGTTGAATCATTCATTCACTAGTGGGTTACCGTTTCCCTCATCTCTTAAGATGCATCTGCTTTTGGTGTGCATTCCACTTTTAAATACTTTATCTCACTGCGGAGGAAAAGACACGAGGGGTTAAACATTACAGCAATTTTTTGTTTTGAAAACCCAAGTTGCAGTGTGAAGTCCATCATTAAAAATTTAAGATAAGCTTATGGTTGGGACTAGTATATGACCCCAGTTATTTATGAACCCCTTTGTAGACATGTTTATTATCTAACGAGCAAATGACAGTCTTGGGAGGAGCTGATGACCTCTGACATTCTGACATGCTGCAAGAACTGTTTTCTGTTCCCATGAACCAAGTAGACATATCTAGGGTCAAGGGAAAAAAGGATGTGACAAGATCACTGGATGGCACTGAATTGCTTGACAAATAAGCTGCACTGTCCCTGTGGCTGGTGGCCCATGGAGGCTTGTTCTCTGCTGAATCCACACATACCCTCACCTCCTTGGCTTTTCCTCTTCATCATTTATTTCCTGTCACCTTTGCCATGCCATCATGTGCAGATCTGAAAGGACAATTTTTCCTTCCCATACATTAAAAAAAAAAAAAAAATCACAAGATGTGCCCCATAGACTGGTGTGAGGGTCATTACCAAGATTGATTAGCTTGGAGGAGCTACATTTTTTTGGGAGCACGAAAGAACCTAAACATTAGTATCTAGACTAAACATTTTTTGGTCCTGAAAGCTTTCTTTCTTTTTTTATAGTTGGTTTTTATGCCAAAGCTATTCTTTTCTCATAGTACAATTTTTTCCTCTCAAGTGGAGACTAGGATAATATAAAATGCCTATATTTTTCCCCAGATTTGCCAAACGATTATAGTCACTGGTCACTTGACAAAGTTACATTTCTAAATTCAAGACAATTCTTCCTTTAAAAAAGGTTATGAATCTTTTAACTTTCAGCGGATTATTGGCTAAGTTATTGCAAACATTTCTTATCATTGGATATACCTTTTCACCTGCAAAATCACTGTCACAATAAGTAGACTTTTACGCATCTCAAAATATTAGGTTGTATATACAAGTAGAAAATGTAGAAGGAATTCCAAGTCATCAGTTAAAGAAAACAGATTGGTTAAGTTATCTGTATTGTTTGTCCTCCCAAAGTGAAAGCATACACCTTTTTTTTGAGTTGGAGTCTCACTCTGTTGCCCATACTGGAGGGAAGTGGCACACTCCCAGCCACCAAAGCCTCGACCTGCTGGGCTCTGGAGATCCTTCTGTCTCAGTCTTTCAAGCAGCTGGAACTACAGGCATGTGCTACCACATCTGGCTAATTTTTGATTGGTTGAAGAGACGAGGTCTCACCAAGTTGCCCGGATGGGTCCTGAACCTGCAGGCTCAGGCAATCCACTCACCTGGGCCTCCCAAAGTGCTGGGATGACAGGCTAAGCCACCAAGCCCAGCATCCAGATTGTTTGTAAAAATGCTGCAGAGGAATGACTCAGATCTTCAAGCTGTCCTCTATGGCCTGCCCTCAGTCAATGAAATCATAGAAGCAAACACTTTAACACACATTTGTGTCTCAAACGCGTAAGAGCAAATCTTCCCCTGTGCTCAAAGTTGTGTCCGAATGTTGCTGATGTATCACTCAACTTCTCAACTGTGGAAAGTCCAGCCAAAACTCTGTAGAGGTGGCTCACCTGTCAGGCCCCCGAGGCAGGGTCTCCAGTGCCCAGCAGCAGTCACGTCACAAGCCACTACAGGCTGCACTTCTCTTGAGGGTCCCACAAAGATGAACACTTAGATAACCATGGATCTATGTGACCATGATTTTCAGCTCCCAAATGCCAGTTCCAACAACTGCCTTACTCCCTGTGGTGTGTCGCCTGTGGGGACAATAAACACCAGTGCTAACTCCCACAGAGGCACAATGGCGAACTAAGTTGCAATCTGCACGTGTTAAGTGTGCTTTCCTTTGATTGTAACTGGTCAACAGCACAACAAAAGAGAACAAGACCACAACACTTAATAAGTTCTCAGTTCAGAGCTCCTTCCAAGGTAGGGTCTGGAATCCGGCTGACAGTGTTCCACCAAGTTCACCCCTCATGAATTCAGCCCTCTTGGACACTTCTCTCTGTCTCAATTCTCTCCAAAGGTTTGGTGGGGATGAAATGAGATCTGTTTTACTCAGCAGGCTCTGTGTTGCTGTCAGGTTATTAGTAGTGGCTCTATGTCTGTTCCAGGGTCCCCTCTCCAATGTGTCTTCCTCCCGGCTCAGGCATGTTCCCCATAGGGTCTATGATCCTGGGATCTGCATCCCATGGGTGTGAAGAGTGTGAGTGTGTGAGTCAATGTTCCTGGGCATACTTTCTTGCGGCCCTGAGTACAGAACATTCCAGTCTTTGGATTGTTGTTTTGCTTTACTCAATTTAATGTTTTTGAGTTTAGGCTGTGCTTCATTGATGCATGCATTTAATGAAGTGATTTTTATTTATCCTAAAACATTGGTATTCAACCAATGGGTTGACTTAATGATGTTTTAGAGTCAAGTTGGCATGGTAGTTGTAGTACTTTTTTCCCCCATTGTTTAGTTTATAATATGTCTCCACTCTGGTATAGATTTTTTTGAGGATCTAGGACAACCTCAGTCCATCTTTTCCTTTAACCTCTTTGCCTTTATTAGCTCGTCTGCACCATGCTTATTATATTGTATTCTGTTGCTGACTGATTTTCTAATTGTCTCTATAACAAATTGCCTACTTATTAGTACACACCACCATGATCTATGATAGTCTCTGTGCTTAATTCTAAAATCCGTATTTGATTAAAATTCATTATAATTTTTATCAATTAGACTCCAATTCTATGTGAGGTTTTACAACTGAGTGAATGCAATGTGATGAAACTCAAATTAGTACAATATTCTAACAGTTACCCGTGGGCACATGAAGTCATTTTAGTGGTAGATTTGCTAAGAATAGGTTTTTAACCTAGGAAGTAGTGTCTTAAAAGGTACAATCACCTCATAATTATCTTGTATTTTTATACATATTGAATGTAGAAAAAGCCTGGTGTCTTGCTAGTCTTAAAGTTCTATAATGATGCCTCCCTTTTACAAAGGAAAATTTGTCATGTGTACAAAGTCACACAAAACTATCAAAAATGGAATTTACCATGAAAAGTGACATCTTCTTAAGAGAGAAAAGATTGTTCTGAAGATTTTTAGAGGTTAAGACACTAGTATAGTGAACCAGTAAGATCTATGCAGGTTTATAAAACATCATCAGAATTTTTTAATCAACTATCAATTAAATTATGCTCATAAACCTAGATAGCAATTTTACTTAAATGAGTGATTAACCAAAAAACTCAGACCTTTATTAACTAAGACTTTATGTAAGTCTTTTAAATGTGCATATATTTATGTAGTGTAGTGATTGATATCTTTATGTGCTTTTTTGTGGATGCATTGAAAATTATGGTGAAAAAAAGCCCTCAAGAATAAATAATGTGTTTTTGCAAGGATAATTTGAGGAAGGCAATACACAAAACAGATGTGTATGATCAACTACAACTTTAAATGATCTACAGGAATTCAGAGAAGAGAAAAACTCACATACACCAGAGGGTTAGAAAATTCTTCAAGTGTGTGATGCGACTTCGTTTTTGAAGACTGGAAAGTGAGAGAAGAGGTGATAACAACTGAAATCTTAAATTACTGGAGAAAAGGATCTTTCTTTTCTCCCTGGCGAGGGTGAGACGTGGTCTGTAAAAGAATACACTATCAAGTCAGCCATTCTGTGTTTAAAACTTAGTTCTGTCACTGAGTGTCTGAGGGTCCTTGAGCAAGTCACTTTATTTCTTTGCGAGTTACATTTCTCATCATCAAGCCTGGGGCCTGGCGTTTGCAACTCCCCCAGCTCTTAAATTGGATGCTTCTAAGGAATGTTTTAAAGAACCGTCCAAGCTGAGCGACAGCTGCAGGTCCCTGCCTCTATTGCTTCCATCACCCACCAGGGGACATCTGCCCTTGGGGCAGGGGCGCAGCTGAATGAATGCCCACGGGCCGTCCACAGGCAACAAAGGAGACCCAGACACACGCAGAGGATAGGCTCGATCACGTTCCTCCTGACTTTTTTGATAAATATATAAATTATGTTTTTTACCCTGACAGAGATTATTTGTTCATCCTTCTCCTGGTAGCTGACCCCAGAGGCTCTGGAGTGTCTCATCAGAAATTCATGCCACTGCTTTGAGATCCCTGAAAGCATTTCCTGAAATACTTTGAACCCCGGCAAGACCACTGAGTTATTTCTTCTAGTGATGCATCTTTAAAAGAGGAGGCAAAGCATATTTTTAAAAGTGTAAGTTGGTGTCTTGTGAATAGGCATGTGAGTGAGTGTATGTTCACATGTGTGGGTAACACATGCATATGTATGTAGAACACTTATTTCTGGATTTAATATAAAAGAATCTGCTTTCTCATTTTGCCCAGAAGATAGCATTAATAATAGAATTGATCTGACAATTCTACACAAGTGAACATAAAAATGATCATAACACAAATAAATGTGGGAAAATGCACAGAATTTAACAAAGCAAATATTGTTTTTTGAACCAAAACCCCAGAGTAAAAATAATAATAATTATTATTGTTATTTGAGTTGGTCCAAAGAAATACAGCTTAAAGGGATGGCAAAGAAAGAACCAAGGTCAGGGCCGGTAGTGAAGGGGAAGGAGGCATCGTGGACGGCTCGAGGTACACACAAGCACATCCCACACAAAACAGAACATATCAAAGGAGGCATGCTCAGTTTTCCTTGTTGTTAGCGATCCTTGTTGTTAAAAGAGTTATTTTAATTTTTATCTCCTATAAAGCAAAGGAAATAGGAATTTTCACAACCCAAGTGAATGTGAATTGCCAAGAGAAAGAAAACGTTCTAGGAGCTGGAAGCAAGTTATGCCCACGAAGTCACACCTGTGTCCCAGACGCAAGACCCTCCTTCCATGCCAGGGAAGATGGTGCACATGTGCTCAAGATGCCATCTGAGATCACCCACCGCCCCTCCAGTTAACACTTCTCAACTCCTCTGACATCTGAGGCCAGAAAACTCTGGGCTGTGGGAACTGTTCTGTGAGTAGCAGCATCTCTGGATTCTCCCCACTAGATACCAGTATAGAACCTCTCCCCTCCCCAGGGTGACAACCAAAATGTCCTGGACATTGCCAAATGTCCACCAGGATGAACATGGGGGCCACGCCACCAGGAATTGCTGCTTTAACTCTCTGACTGAGAACAGGAGCACTGGCTTAGGGCGCAGATGCCTTTGGCTGCAGTCTGGAAACATTCTCAAAGTAAAACGGTGATGCCCCAATTCGAGATACTTTACTTTTAAGCAAGGGGCAATGTCTGTTCACTGGAAGATAGTAAGATCTTATTTAAAACTGTGCCATTTGGATGAAGATCTTTTCCTTCTCAATGGATGTGGCCACAATTAAAATCAATGAATCTAAATAGATTCAATTTGATTCATTGAAATAGCGGAAAAGATGGCACATTTTTCTTGAGTTCATAACTTGAAAATTATTTCTGCTGGGCAGAGAACAAACGCAAGTATTCCCTTGAAAAGAAGACATTTCACAGCTATGAAAGAGAAATGCCACACTCAGCGTTTATCCTCACAGGGTTAACCCCCCCACACTCTTGTCATGTCCCCCCACTAAGGCTGATTCAATCCAAAAGACCTCTCCATGGATCCATCTACCCCCACCAGGTGGTTGGGCCTGGGTCAGTAACTCTTGTGGGTACATGCTAGGTGTGTGCCAAGAGTCTGAGCTATAAACCAAGCAGCTACTCACAGCATTCACGCTCATGTTCCTGCTGAAATCTGCCTTCGTTGTAGATGGATTGTAGTCATTGGGATAAATTTTTCCATCTCATCTTAACCATCTATTATTTCCTTGTCATTTTTATTATGCTATCTCTCAGGAGATTTTTAATAGGCATTTTCCTTCCTTCAAATTTCAATATTAAGATGCCAAGCTAACTTCTTTATTGTTTTGATTCCAGGGTATTTTGCAGTTGGACTTACCAGACGCGCCTCATGTGTATGGTGAGTGTCATTGGCAGAAGACTAGAACCCTAACAGGAAGGGTAGGGTGGAGCTGGGACCATGGCTACCATCTGAATGCGTGCTACTGGATGCGGTGACCACTCATGATCTCTGAAAACAAGGATCTGGCATTGCCTTTGACTATGCTTTTCAGAGCAGAGGAATGGAGATTTAGGCAAGTTAAAAGAATCCACATACAGGACAATGTGGTGTCAGAATTTCCCTCTACCATGACATGTTGCCTCTTCCTTTATAGTTGTTGATGAATGAAGACCCCTAAAACATTTAAAAATGTCATTTATGGATTTTCTTGTTAAAATGTTTTAAGTGTTAATGTTATAGAATTCTTTGCGTATATATAAATTATCATGATATTTAGATTTAGCAAGCTTTACAGTTTAAATTATTTGCATGCTTACAAACTACCAACAAAAGGTATCTTTTGATGTGGTACTAGGGCTGCCAAATGTGAAAACCTTAATAATAGAAAAGATCTCATAACTTCTAAAAACTGGCACTTGTTTCTGATCTGAGATGCCATATAGACCAAATGTAACAACTTTCACTGTTGTTTTCCAGGTTTTAGAATCTCACTATCAGTTACCCAAAATCTGAACTAAATCACCCCTCTGATATTCCTGAAACACCTACAAAACCTGGGCAGGCATCCAGGCACATCAACTCAGAACATGGATATTTGCAACATGTTTCCTCCTTGGTATCATTGATCTCATCTTTCCACTCTGCCGAGGACCTCTGAGATTCCCATATTGTTGCTGACAACTTGAATCTCACTTTGCTTTTCCTCATGCTCTAAACTGATGAACCTGTGGTCTGTATTTTTAGGTAAGACAGTGCCAATCTGGGCTGCCTCTTAGCTGAGGCTTCACAGTGAGGGATGTGATTATCCCATCTCAGGATCAAGCTAACCTTGCATGTTGCAGTCTATACTATTTTGTCTACATCATGTGAGACTTTACCTAAGGCCTGCCACTGCCCAGAAGCACCCGAGTGACAGTGCAGATTCACTTCTCTTTGACCGGGACTTCTTGGAATACAGGGACTCTGTCTTTCTTATTCTCCACTCTGTTTTCAGCAATTATAACACTGCCTGACACATAGTGGGTACTTAATGAATAATTATAGAATCACAAATTCTTTTTTTTTTCAAGTTGGTGTCTCACTCTGTCACCTAGGCTGGAGGGTAGTGGCATGTTCCTGGCCACCGCAACCTCGACCTGCTGGGCTCCTGAGATCCTTCTGCCTCAGCCTTCCAAGAAGCCGGAAATACAGGCTACCATGCCTGGCTAATTTTTGATTTATTATAGAGACGAGGTCCTGGCAAGTTGTCCAGGTGGGTCTCGAACTTGTGGGCTCAGGCAATTCTCTCGCCTTGGTCTCCCAAAGTGCTGGGATTACAGGCTGAGCCACTGAGCCCGGCCCAAAAATTAATGAGTAAAATATAATCCCATGGGATATGTCAGTCAAAAAATATTCTGAATTAAAAAGTACAGACTCCGCCAAATTAGCAAATCATTACTAATCAAGACAATATGAATTACACACAAACTTTACTTAGGATAAATGCCAACTTAAACAGTCTACAGCTTTGATAAAACTTTCATACTTAACAATCAAAACTATGTTTGGTTTTCCTTAATCTTAACCAGTGACTTCATCTAAAAATCCTCAGTTCATTATATTATATACCCAGACTAGAAAACTGTATGCTTGCATAGATAAACACAGGCTACCTTTATAAACTATTTTATATCAAGCTTCAATTCTTTCATATAAATATGTTTCCAACATTTTATTATAAACAATTTCTAACATAGAACAAAACTGAAAATATTTAATTACTAATACATCCATCACTTGTATTTTACCAGTAACACTTGCCTATGTTTGTTTTACACATATCTACCCATCCATTTATGCATTCATCATCCTTTTATCTCGATATACTTCAAAATAGATTGCAAAATTCAGTATTTGAAGTTTATTACCTGTTGTTTGTTAGTTTTTGTTCATATATGAAATTGGCAGTCAAGGAAATAGGAAAAAGTCTTGAGTGTTCAATCACTGAGTTTTGGCAAATGCATACCCATGTAACCTAAAACCCTGTAAAGAGACAAACCATTATACAACCTCAGAAGTCCCCTCAGGTCTTAGACCAATCAACACCATTCCACATCTTTCAAGACAGTCTCCATTTTGCAGGGATTTTTCTTTCAAACAATTGATTAGATTTGCCTGATTTTGAATGATGTATAAATGAAATCATACACAATGTGCTTTGTTGTGCAATGTTTCTTTCACTCATCCTAACTTGGTGACATACCTACTGCATGTGTCAAAACCTCATTCCTTTTCCCTGCTGAGTAATATTCCATCGTTGGAATATTTGCCCTTTATCCATTTGCCTATTGGTGGACACTGCCCATTTCAGTGTTTTGCTATTATAAAGCTTTTTGCATGTATCTTTTGTTGAAGAAACACCTGAGATTAGACTTGCTGAGTCATAAGATAATTGTATGTTTAATAAGATACTGCCGAATGGTTTACAAAGTGGTTGCGTCCTTGCTCATTCCTCCTGGCAAAGTGTAGGATTTAAATATGTCCTTCATCCTCATCAACATGTGGTGTTATCATCTTTTACATTGTAGTCACTCTAGCGATGCTGGAGTGATCACTCTGGTGATGCTTTGCATTTCCCTGATGACTAAGGTGGTTGAGCCTGTTTCCATGTCCCTGGTAACTATTGTTACATCTTCTTATGCAAAGAGTCCACTGTAATCTTTTGCTCAACTTTATTGGATTGTCTTTTTATGACTGAGTTGAAGGAGGTTAATTTTCTCAAATACATGTTTGAAGGGTAATGCGCTCAGCAGGTGGCAATGCGGAAAGTGGTTTTGGAAAACTTTATTTCCGAGACTTCTCTCCTTAGAACTATTTCTTCCTTATTTTGTTTTTAGTTACTTAAAACTATCAGAGGTGGGGGGTCACGCTTCATCAATAAGGGTACCTGATCTCAAACCAGGTGAAGTGGGGACCAAAACAAGGCCCAAACTTTACCTGTACAATGACCATTTGTATACCTAACCCTGAAATGTACCCATCTTTAAAATAAACATTAAAAATATATTTTTTAAAATGGGCTAAGTAGCTAATTATTCTTTATTGGTTTTGAAAGCTGCAGGCCATTTTATGTGTTCATTTCCTGACAAATTCTTCAAGATTTTTATCTTAATTTTCTTCTTGTTCTTTACACACACACCCTTCTTTTAATCTTTTGCACATGTCCTTATGAAATATGAGTTTATCAAAGAGCCCCTTGTGCATTTCATGAGTCTCTCTCTCTCTTGCCCCCCTCCTTTCGGAAATCACCACGTCATATATCAGAGTGATGCTTTGAAGCCCTCATACCTGTTCATCCTCATCCGAGACCTTCAGAACGACATGCGGTGTGATTGGTGTGACTCAGCTCCTCCCGCCGGGTGGTCTCTCTCGGGTCATTGCTAGTTCCATGATGACGCTGCAGCTTCTCCCACTATTTCTCTCTCCTCCCCTTCAGCCCACAGTCAGTTCCTGTTGCTCAGCGTTCATTCCAGAGTCACAGGTGCCTTTGATTCTCGCTCTCCATTCTGGGAGATAAAATTGTCAGCAGAGCAAGTTTGAAATGTATCAGATACAGTCCGTTAGCTGAATGAGGCTCCCAGCAGATGCCTTGAAATTGGAATCTCCCATCAGAACAACGTCGTTTCCAGTGTCATGCTTGTGATCTGCGCCACAAATGGCATCGTGCATTTCTTCTGTCTTGCGAGCATGGTCTGTTATAGTCCTCAACCACAATGTGGTTTCTCTCTCTCCTTTTATCTTGAGGCCAATCCTCTGGAGAGTAGGTTCCCCTTAGGTTTTAGAGCATTTCCGTGCAATTATACACGTTTTTGACATACAGAGCTTATCCTGCCCCACTTCTGAGCAATCCGTTCTTCTTACTTTGCAAATGCTTCAGCGCTTTCCCATGTAGTCCATCTGGGTCTCGTGATAGTTAGGACTCAGTCACCTCCATGCAATAAAGCCGTGGGCCTCCTTTTCTTTTCTTTTCTTTTTTTTTTTTTGAGTTGGAGTCTCACTCTGTCACCCAGGCTGGAGTGCAGCGGCCGCTCCCGGCCACCGCAGCCTCGACCTGCTGGGCTCCGACGATCCTTCCGCCTCAGCCTTCCAAGTAGCTGGAACTACAGGCGCGCGCTACCACGCCCGGCTAGTTTTTTGATTTATTGTAGAGATGAGGTCTCTACAATAAATCAAGTTGCCCAGGCGGGTCTCGAACCCGCGGGCTCAGGCAATCTACTCACCTCAGCCTCCCAAGGCGCGGGATTACAGGCTGAGCCACCGAGCCCGGCGGCCTCCTTTTCTTGGAGGCTCAGATTTGGTTGCTTTTAAGATGGGACCCAAGGGTGCTGGCCCCTCAGCGTGTCCACCTTCTCCTGGACGTCCAGTCTGTCCTATGGAGAATGTGATACTGCTTCGCGTTCAGGAAGTTCCAGATTGTTTCTGGGATAATCTTCCTATACCTGTCATGTGATTTAAACATCCATCTCCGTCCGTTTAATTTCTGAAGACTAACTTGCTAGGCATTTCTGCCCAGAAAGTTTCCCAAGTTCGAGAATCACAGAAGCCGAGTTGCTTGCCTCTGTGAACACTGGCTGCCCATCTCCATGGTGTCTGCTCAGCGCCTGAGACTGACTACCATGCTTGTTCTGTAGGCTCATGGTTGGGGTGCGGCAAGGCCGCATTTCCAGAAACTTTCTATGAGCTTTGAAAAAAGGTAGGCATTTGAAAGCAACTGCATGTAAGTTTGCTCAAATGAACACCTGCTTCACATAAGTGTTCTGGGAACTGAAAAACTGTACATAATGTAAATGATAATACATGTATAAATGTATGCATATATGGATGAATCTATAATGAATGTATGTATGTGTGTGCCTATATATATATATACACACATATATAGTATATATGTATGTATAGTACATATATACAGTGTGACTTTGCCTTGAAAACTTTCCATTTATTCCCACATTTTTTCCTTCTTGGCTTCCTCTGCCCTGGAGGTAGACAATCACCTTCACCCAGACAGTCCTGACTGTTGAGATTTCGCCCTAGAGAACACACGCCAGGGCTGTTTTCCGGGGTGCCGCATTGTGCTAAGCCACGCTGGAGCCTGACGCCAGAGGAAATTTTGATCCTGCCTTTATTTACAATTGTATATTTTATTCATCATGGAGACCTTGCCACCATTTTAATTTTTTAAAAATACTGCACAGAGATTTTATTTATCTTGATTACTGAATTTATTTATACCCCTTAAATTTTGTGTTCCCATTTACTTCTCCTCTTGCATCTTCTTAGTCTTGGCCTAGTAAATATTCTGGGTGTGTGCCACGCTCAAAGAACCCACAATAAATATGAAAATTGGAGTGTGTTTTGCTCCCTCTCCAAATAACTGACAGCCACCAACCATGATCATTCCAGTGCTTCCAGGCTCAACTCAGGCATTTCTTCTTAAACTTTTGAAAGTTGTCATATTGGTGTTTAAAGTTGAAGACCAGCGGTCCTACTGTCTGAGAAAAGTCCTGGAAAACTTCAGCCAAAATTAGTGGAGCATGGGACTGTGTATGTATTCAGGTCCACAGGGACTCCCAGGGATTGGAGCATGAAACTGCTTGGTCCAGGTGACAGTGGGTGGCAGGACCCTCCTTTGGGGCACAGTACGTGTCCTGCAGGCACTCGTTCACTACCAGGGACAAACCAGCAGAACACATTCTGCTTCCCAAGGAGGATGTCGCCATCCATTATTTTCCGGTGACACACACCTTACCAGAAGGGTTTTCTGCATTATAACATTTTAATGTTGTCACTTTTGGAGAATATTTTTGTCTTTAAAGAAGAAAAGGTCAAGCCTAGAAAGTTTTAGATCGCTTCGATAGAAATCAATCTAGTGAAGGGCACATTTTCTGCACAGTATTTTTGAATGTTTTATTTATTGGACGTTCAGCTGTACAAATTAGACACATGGGATCTGACACAGTTGGAATCCAGGAGTATTCTCATCGAATGTCTGCACCACCAACACCACCCCCACTAGGGTGAGATGGCCTAAAAAGACTTGCCACAAATATGTAATCAGACAAAGGGAGCAAAACGTGACTTTGACTAATTTACCACAATTAGACCACAGTCACTGGCTTTGTGTCTGTCACTTGTGATATTTCCAGTTTCACTGGCTTCTAATACTGGACCAAATCTATTTGGGAAAATATGACTTTATAAAACCACTAGGGAGATCAATTGCAAATACCGAGTCCTTGTGATTATAAGAGTTTTGATTTGGGGGTGTACTTATTTATATAGCACAATGACTGAAGATAGTTTTCCCTGCATTTTTATTTTTATGGGATTGCAGACTTGATTTACTGACTTTTCGTTTTTAAAGAACTGTTGGAAAAATATATGATCCCTCATCCCAGTGGTAACAACAACTCAACTCTTAGCTCCCTGTCTCAGAGTGCATATTTTCTGTGAAATGTTTACTAAAATTGTGCCTTCACTAGGAAGGTTTCTCTGCTATTGACATTTTTTCTCCGTATATAAAAATACTCTTTCAAAGCCTTTAACAGGGTCTCTGTGCTTCCTGTCAGCACCAGAGACTGAGAACTGCCACTCTTGGTTTTTAGGGCCATGATCAGGATATAAGAGGTAAGAGGCAGAAGCTGGCACTTACAAGATGGGGGGTGAGAGACTGCCACCATCCTTAATGAGGAGATACATTTGCAAACCTACCTTCCTCTCTGCCAATGGGTTCAGTCTCCACTACGCACTAGTTGTATGACTTTGCCTTTCTCAGTCAGAGTTCCCTTCTGTTAACTGGATGGATAATGCCCTCTGTCTTCATGGATTCCAGGATGGTTATTTGAGATAATGTCGGTAAAATGCTATAATGGAGCAATGTGCAGACTGTCTTCTCAGTAACCTAGCCAAAAGGCATCCTTGATACATAATGGACTTCCTGACAGCTATGAGTCACAGATTTTGGACTTGTTATCAAACAGACCTCGTTCAAAAGCCAGGCAATTGCACAATTAGTAGAAGGGGCATCTTCCAGTAACCAGAATGTCAAATACATCTGCCTGGTGACTGTGCTACCCTGGATTGTTTCTTCATAACCGGCGAGGCCATATCACCTGTGGCACTTCATTTTTCCCAATGTGCTTTTCTCGCCAGGAGTCTTTACAAAAGGATACCGTAGTGCTGGTGTGTCCAACCCATGGTGCTCGGACCACACGTGACCCAGAACAGCTGGTCATGCAGCCCACAACATCAGTTAACACCATGTGTTTTTTAATGTTTGTTTTCCTCGTGATCCCATGTGCAGTTCTGTTTTTGGAGTTCACAATCACGCGTTATTCATGATGTTGTTTTTGGCAGCACATTCACTTGTGAGCAGTTATTTTCAATGATGAAGCACACACAGAGCAAAATTCAAACAATTGTTTCTAGCAAGCACTTGGAGAACGCACTGAGAATCTGAGAATCGCAACTATGTCCATCAAGCCAGAAATTGGGGAATTGGTTTTAAAAAAAGGTCAAATTTCCCATTAGTTTTATATTGTTCTCATTTTTCTAAGCTTCATAATAAAAAACAAAAGAAGTCCTTTTATGTACGTACACTAACCATATTATATAATTGATGTGTGGCTGAAAACGATTCCTCTTTGCTTGATGCAGTCCAGGGAAACCAAAAGGTTGGACACCCCTGCCCTGGTGTATTAAATGATGTACAAGTTACACTGTATACACGCTGTTGCCATCACTATCATTAATGCCATGACTTTATTGCATGTTACTGATTTCTAAAAAGCAGTTTTTATAGAAGGAGAAAAATTGCTGATAACATCGAAACCTTCCTGCTGAAGATACAATTTTAGCAAACATTTTACATAAATCATACACTCTGAGAAAGGGAGTTAAGACTTCAGTTGATGTAGATGCTGTTTGATTGGCTTCCATTCAAAGCTCTTGGAGGAGAATCGGGCCCCTTTATCATGAGGACGGAAACCCAACAGAGGAAGAGACCAGGCAGGGCAGCCCAGCCCACACCAAGGAGCCTTTGCAGGTTCTTTCAAGGCATCCTTGACCATACCCTGCTGAGGAAGGCAATCATCCTTGCAAGAATGTCTAGAAAGTTGATACCAATCTCAGTCTGTTATATTGCACCACATTTTCTCTTATCGTAAAGGAATATACAGTTTTTTCCATGTGTAAATTTGTCCATTTTCAAAGAATGCTTTTATTGTCTTAGTGAATGAGAGCATTAGATACTCACGTGTGGATATGATCAAAGAAAGATGTCTAGGTTGACTCAATTTCACCGTTTCAGATGCCAGTTTAGTACCTAGAGATGTGGACAGAAAAAGCAGGCCAAGAACGGTGTCTCATGCCTGTAATCCCAGCATTTAGGGAGGCGGAGGAAGGATGATTACTTGAGCCCAGGAGTTCACGAACAGTTTGGGAAACATAGCGAGACACTGTTTCTACAAAAAATAGAAAACATGGACATGATGGTGCATATCTGTCTTCCCAGCTACTCGGGAGGCTGAGATGGAATAATGGTCTGAACCCAGGAGGTCAAGGTTGCAGTGAGCTATGGTTATGCTATGCACTCAGCACTCTAACCTTGGTAACAGAGTGAGACACGGACGGAAGGAAGGAAGGAAGGAAGGAAGGAAGGAAGGAAGGAAGGAAGGAATGGGAAGGGAAAAGAGTACATGCCTTTGTAAGACTGCATCCTACCCAGGTGTGCCACACCAGATGTCTGGAGTTTTCTCTCCTCCCAATGGTGTCTGGTGGAGAGTGTGGGGCCCAAGCTGAGCTGGTGACTCTGTCCTCTTAGAAATTTGCATCTGGGGGCAAAACTCAAGCCTACTTTCCTCTAGTGGGTGACACTGTAGGATGCAAACACAAGAGCCATGGGCAGCCATGCCCCACGCTGAGATTGTGAGAGTCACCCTGCGTGTCCTAAGAGCTCCCCAACTCCCCCTCCCAGAAGCACAGACCCCGTCCGTGTCCGTCCGTGTGGGTCTGTCTTCAGGCCTGACTCCCGCGCATTCTGGCAGAACTCTTCTGCAGCACTTGCAACTGTCTGCTCCTTAGATCTCCAGGCAAAGGTTATCACATATCCAAGCCTGGGTCTTTCGTCCCCCATTTGTAAAAGAGTGATAAAGGAGACAACTTTGCCGGCCATTGTGTGGACTAGAGATAGTACACATGAAACACCCCGCAAGGGTCCTGCTGCACAATGGGTGCTCGCTGCATGGCCGCTCGCCTGTGAGTCTTGACAGAAACCCCAGGAGAAGCAGTGTCAATATACTTGCCTTTAGATGAAAAGAGAAGCTTGGAGAATCTCCATGTCTCATCCACCAAATAGACAGCAGGATGCACTTCAAACTAGTTTTATCTGTCTCTCTCCAAAACTCACATTCCCCCTGCTGTGTTCTCCATTGTACAGAAATCAATTCAGGATGGCAGCAGGCAGGGGCAGGGGAAGAATTACCTTTTCATGCTCAGTTTCAAGATGGAAATAACGTACTATTGTTTCTATCTGAAGTGGAATTCTACACTGACATTGGTGTTTGAGTACCTACTGTGTGCCCGGTTCTTCCCAGCATTTTCAATATTATTTTACTCTCCACAGAAAAATCTATAGTGTGGGCATTACAACATGCTAAACAGGAAAAAAAAAACAGGTCAGAAAGAAATTAAATGGCTGTTGAATTTCACATTGCTGCATAGCGATCACTCTGGGCTTCAAACTCAAGGTCAGCCTGACTACAGAGAGGAAGTTCTTTCTACTACCTCCTGCTTCCTTTCTGAAGGTGAGACAAATTGCCCAAGGATGTTTTATCTTTTTCCAATTTACTTGGGAAGGGAAAACATTGCAACTGTAGTATAATTGAGAAAACAGAAATCAGGAAAAAAAAGGTACTTCCTAAAACTAAAAAGCTTACCCTGGACCGGAAATCTGTTTTCCTTGTGATGGAGTTGAAGGACTTTTTTGAAGATGGCCCTACTGATTTCACTCAATGGCACAATGAGCTCCCATCACGCTGGCTGAAGTAAGGAGCTCAGACCCACAGACATGGAAAAGGGCACCCCTTCCAAGGCTCATTGACAGGTGGGATAAGATCACATACGTTTAGATTTAAATAGAAAAATTAAACTTAAATAGAAAAAAAAAAGCTACCTAAGAATAAGAGAAATAAAAAGAAAAAAAAATACACAGCCTGGTAACGGTAGACTGAGCCAATAATTAAATGTGTTATAACTCTGAAATTCTCCTTAATTCACATGCAGAGCCTTTAGGACGTTGCCCGACTTTACATCTGTGATTGTTGAGGAAAAATATGGGGTCTCCCCTTGAGGATGGCACTCATTTGCAAAGTGGGAAACACTCAGAGATCCTTTTTTCTTTTGAGAGACTCAACTTGAATGGAGTGTGTTGTGGTTGTCTACGCCCATGTAGAAAGCCTTTGGTTAACAGCACTGTTCCTCACCAAGGCACACTGGAGAGTTACCACAAAGAAGATGTGTCTATGAGGTGATTTCAATAAAAAATGGAGCTGGGCCTCAAAGGAGTTCTATTAGAGGATTTGTAATTAACAGGAGGCAGAAGGTTCCAAAAATTGAATTTCATGCATAATCGCGGTGTTCATTACTGTTGATAATTACCATTACAAAACATTAAATGTAACATGAGGATAATTGGGAGATCGAAAGGGTTAATAAAATTACTCTTGGAATGTAGCAGCAGGGTCTGTAGGTAAAAATAACAACGATGTTATAATAAGTAGGAATGCGCATTCTTGTCCCAAAAGATTCTTACACATACTTATTTTTAAGCATTTGATAGTTACAGGGAAAATGTCAGGAAGACATTTTCAAACCTGCTAAAGGGCAGAGTCCTCAAAAGGACAGCTTTGTTGTATTGTTGTTGTTTTCCTTTTACAGGCAATAAGGTGTAACTCCCATTGCCAAAAATGAGCACGTTGCCTGGCATAGCACCACACCTGGGATAGGTCAAACACAGGAAACACACCTATTCACTCCATACTGTTTTCCTATTTTCCTTCAACTTGGTTTAAAAAAAAAACAAGAAGACTTAATTGTATTATTAGATCCCCCACATAAGAGAATTGGTAAGTCAGAGAACAAAACGGGAAAGCAAAAAACCAGCCAAGAAACAAAATGGGCAAAGTGCAGAAAAAGTCATATAAGTTGGGAATAATTATTCAAAAAGATATGCACCCTCACTAGTGACCCAAGATAGGCAATAGAACAATAGTGAGATAAATGCTAGGGTTTCCTTGAATGGTTACATGTTTCTTTTCTCCTACGGTCACATAGCAATCGTTAAACATGGAAACACATTCCAACTTACTTAATCCCATTTTGATCAAGTTATTTTCTTCCTTTCTTTGTTTTCTTGGCTGTTATGGATAACACCACCATAAGCATTTTTGTAATTATGCCTTTGTACACATGTCAGAATTTGTATAAGATGGATCCTGGGCGCCGGGGCACCTGAGGCACAGGGCGTGTGTGTAGCTCATTTTGACAGTTCCTGCCCAACTCTACACTACCAGGCTTTCTCAGAAGCATACGACAGGGCTCATTTCCCTACATCCTCATGGCCTATGGACATGGCTATGGCAACTCCTGTCAAGGTGAAGGGCAATAGCATTTATCTCACTATTGTTCTATTGCCTATCTTGGGTCACTAGTGAGGGTGCACAGCTTTTTGAATAATTATTCCCAATTTATATGACTTTTTCTGCACTTTGCCCATTCTGTTTCTTGGCTTTCTTTCTGCTCTCCTCTTTTGGTCTCTGACTTACCAGTTCTTTTATGTGGGGGATCTTAGTCACGTTTGTTGTTGATGTGTTCTCACAGTGTATGACATAACTTTTCTTTTACAGTGGTTTCCTTCATTTTTGTGCTCCAGTTTTGAAGTCTTTTTGGAAGATGGCCCTACCAATTTGAAAGACTCAATTTGAACATGTCTGTGAGGTGATTTCAATAAAAGATGCTATCCTGGTAGCAGCAGGATAGCTGGGAAAATGTTTTACAAGTAAAGATCATCAGTCCTGGAGGACTGACAAGAGGTGAAGGCTCTCAAGCAGATTGGTAGGAGGGCAACACTTTTTTTTAGGGGACCCAACATGGCCACGTGCCCCTAAATGCTTCACTGACTTTGGATGCAGCAGCACAATTGTCCTTGGGAAGGATTCTACAAACCCAGGTTCAAGGAATCCTCAGGAGTCCCAAGCACTGCAACCAAATCTATGAAAGTATGACATCAACCTTTAGAAATGCCTCACTTTTGTCCTATTTTTTACACATTAGAAAACTTTGAAGTTAGTTTCAAGGGTACAACTTTCAGGCAATGTATACAGATTGGGTACATGTTTTACTTGACAATAGATACACATTTTGATAGTTATCTGAAATGTTTTCCAAGCTCGATTTTAACTAAATTAGGTTCAAAAAAGGAGCACTGGCAACCATAGTTAATTTCCATTCTTGGTTTCCATCCGACAAATGACATAACTCTGTTTATGAATGTCACTAACACTCATGAGCAATTTATATAGTGGATGGTGCGATTGCTGTTATGACTGCAAGATTGATTTACATCTACTCTGTGGAAGGGACAATGCTAGTTTTTGTGTGGGATGACAGATGAGTGGGTTTGTCTTTGAGGCGTTTGTCATGTAAATAGTGGCCATTTCAATGTGCCTGTCATTTTAAAGTTTGAAGGATTTGCAAACACATTACCTTCTTTTTATCAACAGAACTAACTTTACTCCAGAAAAAAAAAAAACTCAAAATAAGATTTAACACCAGGATTTTAGGAAGTATAAAACCCAGATATAATTCGAGTTTATTGTAGAAATTTATTGCAGAGTTTAATTCCACAATGCATTCTGCAATTTATTGCAGACATGCAAGTATGTTTGAAATTGTGTGGACAAAGCCACAGAGTTGGTAACAAGTTGAAAATCCCTGGTACCCACGTGGTCTACCATTTCAGGGTCTACGAGGATGCTTTTGTTTCTCCTGGCAGTGAAAAACCTCCCGCCCAGTCTGCTGAGACTTCTGCCAAGGTCTAGAATCAAAGCAAATACAGATAGCTTCTGACTCAAGATGGTTTGAAATGTTTTTTAAGCTTTTCAACTTTAAACTGACTGTGAATGCGATATGACTCAATAGAAACCGTGTTATGAATTTTAATTTTAATTCAATTTTTTTGAGTTGGGGTCTCACTCCTTCGCTCAGGCTGGAGTGCAGTGGTCTGCTCACAACCTCCCCAGCCTCCACTTGCTGGGCTAAGGCGATCCTTCCGCCTAGTCTTACAAGTAGCTGGAACTACAGGCATACGCTATCTCGCCAGGCTAATTTTTTAATTTATTGTAGAGATGAGGTCTCGCCAAATTGCCCAGGCTGTTCTCGAACCCATGGGCTCATGCAATCCCCTTTCCTCGGCCTCCCAAAGTGCTGGGATTACAGGCTTGAGCCACCATGCCCAGCCTTAATTCAAATTTTAACTCAAAAAATTTTAAATAAAAACTTTATTATAAGATAGGCTTATGTTAGATGATTTTGCCCCAGTAGGGGCTAATGTAAGCATCCTGAGTACTTTTTTTGGTCTCTATACCATTTAATTTCAGATCTTCATCACATCTGGAGGAGCTTCTCAGCCTTTTGGCTAAGATCAAGTGTAGTATCTGTTCTTATCAGCTTAATATTTGATATGTCCTTTATCCTGAGCACTTTTAAGTTAGCTTGGGCTAAGCTACAATACTCAGCCGGTTGGGTGTATTAATTGTATTTTTGACTTGATATTTTCAGTTTGCAATGGGTCAGTCAGGAGGCAACCCTATCTTAAATTTAGAAGCATCTGCATCTGAGACTATAACCTGCAGTAACTGAGTGGCATCGTTCATCAAAATTCAAGTCATTTTCACGTTTAACATCAAAACTACTCAATATAGAGGGTGACCCCTCCCCCCGTGACTAATTAACTAAAGAGTGTTACACTTTGTATGAGAATGTGTCAGCATGTGTCAGCGTGCACGTGTGATAATATGTTAGTGTGTGTTAGCATGTGCATGTCAATGGATCCATGTGTCTGTATGTATGAGTGTGTCCCAGCATGAGTGTGTCATTGGGCACATGTGTGAGTGGCAGTGTGTGTATGTGACTGTCCCATGTCTGTGCCACCATGCACTTGTACTATGCTGGTGATATTATGTCTGCAAGATATGTAACTACAGCCTTCCTACACTTGTGGTCTGGGCCTGCAGGCTAAGAGCTCATGAAAATGCTCCTGGTTTTGGCCTCATGACTACAGTTTGTTTCAGAGGAGCAATTATTTTTTTGCCAGCAATAGTTAAGCTGCGGGACTAATGACAAAATAATCTCTGTCTCTGCTAAAATGTACCCTGTTTTAAAACTGAAATTGGAGTATCAACAACATAAAAAAGATGGATGGAACAACAACAATAAAAAAAACTTTGGAAAGCAAGACAGAGCAAACATTTAAGAATCTTGAATTCTTGAAAACTCCAGTTGTGTGAGGAAGGGAAACAGGGTCGCAGAGCGACAAGGAGTTGCTGTCCCATGCCATGGCCTTCACGGGAAGGAATGTCTTACAATGAGACACAACCTGAGGCCGTACGCAGATTTTAATCATTCCAAGTTTTTAATCTGGGGAAACAACACTTAGGCATATTTTCATATTAAGGCACTTGTACGTAGGCTTAGGCTGAAATCTATGTATCAGTTATAAAGAGATCCTCAAATACATACAGACAGCCAGAACATTCCTCATCGTGTGGGTAACCTAAATTGCATTTATTAAAAAAACAAAAGTGCTACCAAAGCACGTTTAATGAGGCGCCTTTTTAGGTCTCAAGAACACTTGCACATGGTCTGTTGAGACATCCCTCCATCCCATCTGTCATTGTCCTGTTGATTGACTGTCTTTATCTCAGAACCCTAGACACCGAGTCAACTCGGGTCTCTGCAGCCTTCACCTGTTGGTCCTCCTTGGGGCGGGAGCCCATTGGAGCCCAGATGCTGGGACCCCTGCCAGTCATCTGATTCTGAAGTCACACTCCTGACTTCCTGGAGCCCCAGCTCCCCTGCTTTGCTCGGGCTCTACTGGTTCTCCTCTCAGCCGGACCCACATCAGATCCCCCATCTATGCCAGGGGAGCCCCTTCTCCACCCAGATGGGCTGATTGACTCTAGCAGGTAAGAAAAGAGCTGAGGTCACCCTTTTGAAGTGCATCTGTTTCTCTCCTGGCCTCCCGTGGGATGCTGACTCACTAGCTGCCTCTTAAGCACCCCTCCTCCTCTGTACAGGTCCTAGACAGGACCTGTGTTTCTGATGGAGGCTCTCTAAAGGGCGAGGATACTCAATGTGGGCACCTGGGGGCCTGTCCACTGGACCCTGAGTTGGGCCGACTCCAGTGTTCAGAGCCTGGACCGATGGGGCTGAGGCGTCCCTCCCCCAGGCATGGCCCTACAAGGTGGACCTTCCCAAGTCCCCAACTAGACAATGTATCCCTGTCAAGGACAGTGAGGCACTGATGGAGAGCCTGAACCTCGGGGCTTCGAGGAAGAAAGGGAATTGCAGGGGTAGGAACACCAATGATCCATGCTGAGTTCCCAGGAAGAGATATTTTCCATTACCCTTTAATAATCCTTAATATCCCTAAATAAAGCCCAAAGAAAGACATCCCCAATTTAACATTACTAAATTAACACAAATTCAGGTTTATTTAGGATTAAACAATTATGTCAAAAAAACATTAAATCAACACTTTTCTTGTTTTTAGTAACTCGAGGATCATTCTAGAAGCAGTACTCAAAAGTCAATTTTTCTGTAAAAATAGTCCACTAGCATTCTTGTAATATCGGCAGAGGGAAGTCTTTATGCCATTTAAATGTTTCTTGTAAGCACGTGATTTCTCTCAGCGTACATGGGTGAAATGAATTTGAATTACGCGTTCTGTGTAACCCAACGTAATGTATTGTTATTTCACACGCCGTCTGTGTGGCGCCTTATTAGTGAGTTGTACTTGTTCCTTCGATGACGTCTTTGGAGTCCACTGTATATTTCACAGCCACCTCAGTTGGACTGGCCACCTTTCAAGTGCTGAAACCCTGGGCTTGGAGAATGGCTCCTGTTGACAGTATGACTCACCCAAGGTCAGCAACACCTCTTCTGAAAAAATCCCCTATAGTAGGTACGTCCCACTTTGTGGCCACATGCTCTGTGATCTTGGTGAAATGAATGAACTCTGCATTTGTACAGTGAAAACCACAGCAAGCCAAGTGTCAGTGACTGGACATGACTGTGTTCTGAAAAACATTTATTTATAAAACAGATGGTAGGTGGGATACAGTCCACGGGATGTGCTCAGGCCAACCCCTGAACCTTGGTGTAGATCCATGCACTCTAGTGTCCAGCTCTTGACCCACTGCAATCAGTAACATAAAAGAAAAAGAGAGTTCCACTTACATTTTCCGGCTTCCATAATAATAGCTTGATGGAATGAACTGTGTTCCTTTTAGTGTCCCTCAGAGCTCACCTGTTGGAGTTGTAACCCCAAAGGTGATGGCATTTGGAAGTGAGGTCTGTGGGAGGTAATTAGGTCACATGGGCACAGCAAGAAGGCAATCAGGCCTTCCATGGGCTAGGAAGAGAGTTCCCACCAGACCCCAACCCTGCTGGCACCCTGATTTCAGCCCCCGAACCACCAGAGAAGTAAATGTACCTTCTTTAAGCCTCCCAGTTTGTGTTATTTGTTATGGCAGCCCACATTGACTAATACAAATAGCATAGCCTTAAAGAGGAAGTATATCTCAGTTTAGTTTTAAAGCACTCCGAAATGTTAATTTATTTCTGAAAATTCTTTAAACATTAAGGTATTCTTAATCCCATTACATTTTCTTCCCTAATAATGTTTTATCCCTAACTAATGTTTGCCTTCTAATTAATTGTATTATCTAAAAGAAATATACATTAAAAGGCAGTAAAATGGGCCCTCAAAGTTATTGACAAGCGATTCAGACCAGGCTTCTCTTTGGATTTGCCACCTAAGCGTTACACTAACAACCTCCTCCCAGTTCCTCGGTTCTGTTTTATGTCTTATAACCCTAACTCTGAAAATATGCACCGTTCTCTGCAGCATGTGGAACCTACATGGTGAACACATTGTGCCGAATGTGTCACAGCTCCGGGCAGAACCATCGATGCGTTTTTTTAAACGACATCAGAGGGATACTTTTTCCCCCTTCGTGAACTTTTAGCCTTCCTTTATGCTATGAACATTTGATCAACACAGCAATTATATTTCTTTCATGTTTTTTTTTGTACTATGCTGCGGTGCTAAATTGCTTGTAGTTAATTTTGAGTGCTCAACCTGTTGCCTTTTTATTTATATTTCTTCTAACAAATACCTGCCTTAATATTTTTCTCATGTGTTAATACTTAACACATTGTAAATACAAACTAGATCAGCGCTGTATTTCAACTTGTACCGGTTTATCTTTTTTTGCTATTTCCCCCCATCCTTACAGCTCTTTCCTCTCCCCTTCCACATCTGATTCTTTGGAGGAAGAAAAGATGCCAGGAGTCTGCTTTCTGCTTTGTGTTCGAAAGGATATTTCCTTATTAGGTTCCTGCAAGAGATTGCCAGCTAATAGCCATGCCACTAAAGTAACAACCATCCCATTGGTTTTTCTTGTTCTGGACACCAAATCTTACCACAAGAGGGTATTTTTCAACTGGGTCTCACCTTTTCAACCTCAGAGATGTGGGCAGGGCGATTCTCGTGGTTTCTCTTGCTATTTCACAGAACTTTGATAAGCTGTAAAGTGATACATATCTGCCACTTAATATCTTAAAAATTTAATAAAAACTAAGGGAAATGAATATTGTTTTTCTTTGAATATGTCAACAGGGAACATATTTCATGGTGTTTTAAACTTTAGTAGATATCTTGATAGAAATGCTTAATTTAGCCGACACAGGTATCATGTTCATGATTTTTGTTCTGTACTGTAGTCTAAATTCCAAGCTTGTAGCTCATATGTGCTTTGAAGATACCAACTCACTCTTTAAGGAATAGCTCCTTGATTCAGGTTTGAAAGCAAACTCCTCCCAGATCCTTCTCTTGCCCTGTGCCCTAAACTGCTCAACATCAATGAGTTTCACTACTACCAGACGTGAAACTAGATGCGATCATCATGTGCTCTCTATGGGGCCAAATCCTTTCTTGAATGTGAATAGCTCTTAAGGGAAAGAAAAAATTAAGTAGCTTATAGGCACCCCCTATTGCAGGGATGATTCTGCCTGAAAAGTTAAAAAGTTTACTGTCAGTATATTTGACCTGCTTTGACCCAGGCAGATTCTGAATCAAAGTTTGAAAGGCTGGGCACGCAGGTTAAAACTGAAAACAAAAGCAAAAACCAACAACAACAAAAACCTTGAATAAACCTTGTCACACCTCTTATTTTTTTTTTTGAGTTGGAGTCTCACTCTGTCACCCAGGCAGGAGGGCAGTGGCACGCTCCTGGCCACCGCAGCCTCGACCTGCTGGGCTCCGGCGATCCTTCCGCCTCAGCCTTCCAAGTAGCTGGAACTACAGGCACGCGCTACCACTCCCGGCTAATTTTTTGATTTATTGTAGAGATGAGGTCTCGCCAAGTTGCCCAGGCGGGTCTCGAACCCGCGGCCTCAGGCAATTCACTCACCTCAGCCTTCCAAAGTGAGAGATTCCAGGCTGAGCCACCTAGCCCGGCTCACACCTCTTATTTTGCAATAAAATTGAAACCGGGAAGTTCTGACAATTTCTCCAGTTTGCACGTGACTGAGTCTCTCATTAGGGCACGAGGGTTCACATTAGAGGGTGAAATCTCATGTACTTTGCCTTATACACCATGACCAAGACACCATTCCAACTGCTATCATTTCCTTTTCTACACATAATTCTTTTATTTATTTATTTTTGAAACATTTTCTCCTGCTTATTTACCAGGCATTTTCTGCAACGTCTTTGACCGTTTCCAGTTGACCTCCCGGATATTTGAGAGTAAGGCTTTAGATTCTTCAATGAGCTGCAAATGTGTTTACGATGAATCCTAGTTTTATTGCATGGAAGCAAAAGCCAAAGACTACAATGTTTCTGCTCTGTGCAATTCATTGAGGCTTTTGTCAAATCCTCACTTATTGTACAAGTTTTTGTACATGTTTCATGGGTGCAATCAAGGAAAAATATACTTTCTATTTTTCAGAAACTCAATTGCTCACATATTTATGATTCAACTTTTTGTGTTCAAGTGATTTGATAATTAATAAATAACTTGATGTCCTTAGCTATTGATGGATTTTTGTCAGAGTCTGAGGGGAGTGGTTCAAAGGGTCAGAACAAGAGGATCAGAAGAGACTCCCTGTGGGAGTGGCATCTTGGTGAAAGGGCGACACACAGGTAGCCCCTTCTCAGCACTAAGCTCTAGCTACTTTCCTCCTCACAACAATCCCAGGAGGAAGACCCTGGCATCAGTTGAAATGTGTCCTCTCAAAATTCAAAGTCCTAACTAGCCCTGATACATCAGGATGTGACCTTTTCTGGAAATAAGGTCCTTGCAGACGTTATTTGTTAAGATAAGATCATATTGGAGTAGGGAGAACCTGACTCTGACATGAATGTGTCCTCAGAAAACAGGGGGTAGGGGACGTTGAGCAAAGACAGACTCCCAGGGAGAAGGTCATGTGAATGGTGAATGTGAAGGGGGAGGTAGGGCCAATGAGATGACATGTCAGGACATCAGAGACCGATGTCTACAACACACCAGAAGCTGGGCCAGAAGCCTGCAGCAGATTGTCCCTCATAGCCTCAGAAGAGTCAACCCTGCTGACACCTTGATCACAGACTTCCAGCCTCCAGAGCTGTGAGGTCACATGTCTCCATGTGTGGGATTTGTTTTTTACAGCAGTGCTGGTATAGCTCTCATTACCACCTCATTCTGACAAACAAAAATGAGGCTTGGGTTCACTACTGGATTTGTCCAGGGTTTCTCAGGTAATAAAAGGGATGCCTGACTCCAGAGCACGAGCTCTTACCCCAGCACCACCATGTTCCTTGGCATTGACCGTCTGAGCCTCTTTCAGGGCTGAATGGGAGAGCCCAGTTGACTGAGAAGCTGAAGCATCTCTTACTTGGAGAACATACGGCCATCGTCATCACCCTCAACCCACTATTGAGTGTCACCGGTCTGCACCAGGACTTGTTTTTATGTCCATGTTTTTTCTGCTTTCTATGTTTTAATACTATGTAATTTGACAGATAAAAGATCAAGGTTATCATTTATAATGAATTACACCTTTTATCAATAAAAAGACCCATGTCTAATCTAATGATTTAGCATGTTAAGTTGTATTTCCACTTTAGTTAAAATTGCTACCTTCCTTTCTTTTTGTTTGCTTTTGCCTGATATAACCTTACTCATCTCATGTCTCATGTGTGTGTGTGTGTGTGTGTGTGTGTGTCTATTGCTTGGCATTTTTATGTGAGTAGGATACATTTCATTTTAGCCTCAGTTCTTTGCCTTCTCACACATCCATTCTCTTGAAATGGCCTCTTCATGGATGAAGTATGCTTTGCTGCATCTTGGTTTGGGGCATAGACGTGTGACTTATTTTGGTCAACTGAATAATGACTGGGTTTAATAGTGTGCTGATTCTGAGAACAGGCCCCAAGGTGCCTCCTGCATCTCTATCTGTTCCTCAGGCCTGTCCTCACTGACCCTTCCTGTGGTGAGACCCAGAGCTGCTCCAGCCAAGACCAGACAGGATCCACTGACTGCTGGCTAGCCCACGAACCTGCCAGGGATAAGCTACAGATCCTGTTTTAGACCACTGAGATTTGCTGTTGTTGATTAAACAACAGTGGGCCCTTTTCTAGAATTTTGCTTGCAGATTTCTTTACCCATTCTGTTTCTACTTTTGCCAAGGGAAGCTGAAATAAATATAATTATTTATGTGCACTCATAGCTGCCATATTAAGTTTAACTTTATAGAGTATTTTCAATTTTTCATGCTTTCTTACTCCTTATTTTTATACCTTTTGCAAGATGAACTAAGTTTTATGAGCAAAGATCTCTAGTGATTTAAAAGATATGTCCTACCACTGGTCACTTCTAGATCTTTAAAAATTATTTTGTATTTATGTAATTGATTTGCAAATTATGTAACTAAGTAAAAAGTAAATTAATATTTTTGCTTCTATGTAAATTTATAATTCGTTATTTTTAAGATTATTCTCTAATTTATTGCTTGTTCATTTTTTTCTTTTCCTATCATCTAGGATAGCGAATGGATATATAAGCATATATATATATATATATATATACATAAATACAATGTTTGTTAAATATGTAAACTTCCTCAAAATGAATTTTAAACTACATTTATGAGAATTAGTCACATTTGCGTGTTTGTTTAATTGACTTAAATGCACAGCCTACTTGTATACAATGTCCTATAGACTCTTACATCTTTAATTGGATTATTTTGTAGTTCACTTTCATTCACAACCTAGTTTTCATATCTTTAATTTGTTTTGTATTTTTCCCCTAAATGCTTATTGAAATGAAATAAAACATACAGAACCTAGCTTAAATTAATTTTTGTGTGACCCGTAAATAACTGTTTTGATCTGCACTTTACAATTTTTTTGAAATCATTTTTAACTATTTTATGAGTTAATTCTTATTCTAATAGGTCTTTAAATAGTTTTTATAAGCATGTTGTTTTTCTTTTTTTTTTCTGTTTTTTTTTTGAGTTGGAGTCTCACTTTGTCGCCCAGACTAGAGTACAGTGGCCGCTCCCGGCCACTGCAGCCTCGACCTGCTGGGCTCCGGCGATCCTTCCACCTCAGCCTTCCGAGTAGCCGGAATTACAGGCACACGCTACCACGCCCGGCTGATTTTTGATTTATTGTAGAGATGAGGTCTCACCAAGTTGTCCAGGCGGGTCTCGAACCCGCGGGCTCAGGCAATCCACTCACCTCAGCCTCCCCAAGTGAGGGATTACAGGCTGAGCCACTGAGCCCAGCTAGCGTGTTGTTTTTCTAGAAGTGTTTACAATTTGCAGTCTGGATTTTGACTTTTTTCCTCTCTATCCATCATCTGTTTTAGCATAATTTCCAACTCCATCATCTTCTCCCAGATTGAGCTTTGTCTTCAACATCAATCACTTAACTTCCTGCTAAAGGGTCGTTCCAGACTATCCACTATTATCAGTGATTTCCTTGTCTTTGGTTGTAGCAAATCTCCTTTATTTCCTCTCTTTTAAGACCCTCTTCTTCCTCTCCCTCTCTCATTCTCTTTCGTCTCCATCTTTTTCGGAAAATGCCAGATAACTTTCTAAATAGTTTTTTTTCATTCTCATAGGGCATGTTGTATAGATTTGTTCATTGACTCTTAGGATGAAAATGATGATGATGATGATGATGATGATGATGATATAAGGTATTTATTGAGTGCCCATTGGATGTTAATTACTGTGCTAAGTAGTTCTGGGAGACTGTGTCAAATAACGTTAAAAAAAGAAGTACTAGCTGTATATTCCTCTTTCAGATTGAGCTACATGCTGGATTCTTCCTTTATTTATCCTCCTGCAAATGGTGACCTGTCCACTATTTCAGTTGTGTGTTCTACCTGGGACAGACTTCCACACCATGTGGGTCTTGATTCTGGAAAACATTTCCCATCTGGATATCTGATGATTGTTCTTAACACTCAGTCTTCATTTCAACTTATAGCAGGATTTCAACTGCCCAGAAGTATGTAGCATGTCCTTCTCTGGCCCTCACCTAACAAAGCATATTTCCCTGCTGTTCTAGCAATTCCTGACTCTGTGGTTACACCCCACTTCTTGCTTGTGCGATGATGTCTTCCAGCCACATTTTCCTCCGGGCAATATTTCTGACTGTGTCTGGGAGGGTCATGTCTCTAACTGAGCCAAGGAAAGGTTAGCCTGAGGGAGAAAATTCTGGGCATGTGGCATCCCCACAGGAAGCAGTTCACAGGAAGAAACAAGCTGCTGAAATTTCTGGTAAATACTGGCTTCCTGGCCCTGACCAGGAGCCACATATCGGCTGAGAGACATATTCCTTTTAACCTTGAAGTGAGCCACCTTGCTCCACTCCTAAGTGACAGGATGGAGACCAGCATGATAGGCTGAAAACTGGCCATCAAAAGAGATCCATTTCTTAATCTGTGGAAACTGTGAATGTTCCTTTATATGGCAGAAAAGATTTTGGCAGATATAATTAAGTGAAAGGTTTTGAGATGAGGAGACCAGCCTGGACTATCTGGGTGGACCCAAATCCAATGTCATATGCCCTTAGAGAGAAGCATAGGGAGATTTGGCACAGATGTACAGAGGAGAGAGTCAGAGAAGACGAAGCAGACAAAGGCAGCCACCAGGGTAGGTTTTTCCATAGATCCCTTGCACACCCTTCCAACACTTTGATCTGGGACTTCTGACCTCCAGAACTGTGAGAGGATGCATTTCTGTTGTCTTCAACCACTCCGTTTGCGGTTATAAATCATAGCCGTTACAGGGAACTAAAACAACTAACACATTTGTTTCCACCTTTTGATTCAAGAGTCTTAAATTTCATTAAATTATCTTTCCAAATTATGACAAAGTGGGGAATAAAGGACATGCTGGTCTAGCACAAGGATCCCATCATCTTCTCTGGACTTCCTGAGGGGTCCTTTGCCTGATCTTGGGCGTGTTTTTGCCTCTAAAACAACACCTGAATCATTTTTCCTGTGGGAAATTTTGGGCAATGGGGGTTACCTTAGGCAGGTGGCCTAAATGTGGAGAGAGCTGACGTGCCTAGCCATGTGGCCCCTTTACCCATCCTGCCCTGGTCAGAGCATGGAAGTGCAGTCCTCAGTTGTGGAGAGACTCTGCCTCCCAGAGCTGCCTGCGGGACCAAGTCCCCTGCAAGCACTGAGATCTTGAAGCACTCTGGGATTTCTTCTCCTTCCTCATCCTGTTCCTCCCCCACTCCTCTGTGTGCTTTTGCTTCCCTGGGGACACTTACTTAACCATCATTTGCACACAGACCTTTATATCAGATACTCTTTCGGGAGGAGGAGAGAGACAACTTGAATTAAGCAGAGCATCAGTAGTCATTTGCAACGGTGGTGTGTTTTCCGTGTCTTCATATGCATTTTAACAGATACTTGAGAAGTGTTCTGGAAAGAGGGTCAAGTGCACTATTTTGAAATCTCCCTCTTTAAGGTTTCAAGGAAGCAAATGAGTTCAGATCAGACAAGAATGAGGGAGAGCGTCTGGAGTTGTCTGTTCCTCTTTCTGGAATCCTGCCTGCTTGGTGTATCTTGGGATGCTCCGGTGTCTCCGTGTCTGCAAGAAGTCAAGACCCCATTGCCGTCTGCTGCTGACAAATGCAGGGTTATGTCTGGTTCAGCCCACAACCTCCCCATTTTTAGAAAGGGCGTGCACTCAAATGGGAGATATTTTATATGCAAACATTATCAGAATCACTCGGAAGAGTCCTGCCCTCGCGGCCATTAACTTTTCTCACTTGTCCATCAGTCTAGAAACCTACAGGTCTCATCATTTTCTCACAGCTGAAAATTGCCAACTTGACTTGGAAAGTGCAAAATAACTAGAGATGGCAGAAACCACTGAAAGGAAGGATGCAAGTGCTCAATTCTCAACCCATTCCATCATATTCTGACTTACAAATTGATTATCTCTTGGTTTCGGTTTGTCTTGAATAAAATTGAATTTGTGTCGGGATGGTTCCTGCAGGGATGGGGATTTTTACCCAAGTTGGAAATAAGTGGTGAACTGCTCCCCGTGGAGGCCTGGGTCTGTCTTGTTTGTGTCCCATAGAAGTTTTCTGTGCTGCGTGGTGATCATAGGGCCGTCCTGGATCTCGGTGGCTCTCCTCAGACCTCCTGCTCTGGCTTGGCCCCAGTGTCTCTCTTTCTCTCTCATTTCCTCAATTTCCAAGACTTCTCACCTCATTCTAAACTCAAAAGTTTAAGAGCTCTACTCTGTTGTTTTAAATGTGATCTTGTGATACTTACTATATAATAAATGTTTAATGGCTTAGATACACAAAATCATGAGTAAATGATAAGTGACAGACACCTATTAGGCACAAAATAGTGTCATTGGAACATGTCATGGATTTTTACACACACACACACACACACACAAACACTACTCATATTCTTGTTAAAAATTGTTTACTCTCCACAGCCTCTCCTGGGCAGTGAATATCACAGGTAGGGCGGTGAGCTCCTGTCACCACTATCGAGAGGACTTTTCTGGGGGGGGACATCCCTTCCCTGTCCTAGTCCAATGGCCTTGTCCCATTGTTCTGTTGTCCTGTGGCTTATTCTTGCTAGCAGCCTATGGACAGGGGAGCTGCAGGGGTCATCCTGGTCTGCGCTGTGGGAGCTGAGAGCTGAGGTGTGCCATGTCACTTCTCCTCTCCCCTGCTGTGATGCCCAAGAAGCTGCAGAAAGTAGCTGTGTTGTCACCTGGAGAAGGAAGGTGACGTGTGGAGAGGATACCTCCATGCTCCTGAGAAGTCGGGGGACCTGGCATCCAGGACAGACATACCCTCTCCCCCAGAAATGTGAAGATCTCTGGTTGGGGTATGAATTAGTTTCATTTCTGCTTCCCCTACACTTCCAACTCGAAGACTTATCCATGTGAATGATGAAGAGAAGCTCATGGAACTTGTCCCTGGGGTCACCACACATCATCTCGGATGATGAAAATGCAGGTCAGGAGGAGAAAGAAAGTGGTTAGAGTTATTTAACATGAAGAAGGAATGGAAATCGATTCAATATCTCTACTTAGAATATGAAAATTCCGGCACAGGAGGTGGCCCACTAGTGTCCCGCATTCTACTAAAGGCAGAACGAAAGCAAATGGGCTTAAATGACAGCATGAAGAATTTAGGTTAGATATGGCACATGATTCTCTGACACTGAGTTATGACTCATTAGGATAGGTTACCAGGGAAGATATTATTCTTTGAAGATTATAATATAGACATATCCCCGGACACCATGCACTCATTATGACCTGGTTGATTTTAAAGTAAAATTCCACATATCCCTCCCCATTTTCCCACATAAGTCAATTTTACTGCGACAGCTGGAATTGAGCGGGTCACCAGATCATTCCCCATTTTGAAATAAGAGTCAGCGGTCAAGGAACTTTCTGGATGGAACAACACATCCGTGCTTCCCTGCTCACTACATTTCAGCAGCTACCACTTCTGTGTCAAGGTCTGCGTGTCCTTGCTCAGGCCACCTGGAAAGCACCAGAGAGTAGCACTTACTGTGACAATGGCCAAGGCTCATGAACCTATGAAGACACAAAGATGGTGGCCTGTCAGAGGGCCTGTGTGTGGGAGTCCATTTTGGTGGCTGCAAATCAGAACGTAGTTTGACTACAATAATCCCATGGGAATTAAACGTGGTCTTGTGTCTTTCTAATCTGGAATTCCAGCTACCCTTGTCACTGGGAGGCTGAGTATGGTGGGACAGGACTAAATGACTTTTTGTCCTTATGCATTGCTTCAAACAGCCCTACCTAAGGACAGTAGGGTCATCCAAGAGTCTGTGATTGCTTCTTTTAATTTAAGTGGAATAAGACCTTCTGTATTTTTTCTCCTTGAAGATATAGCTACTTCACAATCAAGAAACAGAAAATAAGTTCATCTGAGTCATTTTCTAGAATGCTTGCATGTATACTCCAGACTATTAGAGTGTGACTGATTTTACTTTGGTGACAGTTGGCAACTCATGTGACCCATGGGAAGTGTTTCCCCTCTTCTCGTTGACCTCCTGATGGGCTTCTTATCACTGATGGGGAGAGTGACTGATGGGCCTCGGCCCCCACATGACCCCCTGCCCCCAACGGCCCTTCCATATCCAGCAGCAAATAGATATTGTTAGCGTGTCTTGCTAGCTTCCTTGAGCAGCCTGAAAGGGCGCTGACAGACATGGGGCTGGGACCTGGAGATTCCCTTACAAGTGCATTTGCTTGTGTTTCAAGAATGAATCATCGTGATTGTGCAGGAGTGGCCACTTCTGGTTGTGATCTTCAGTGAACAAAAATAATCCCCAATAAATACATTTGGTGTGTTTTGTTTGTTTGTCTCCTTGTGTTTGCTTTACTTTGTAAGGCTTTACAGAGGAAGTAAAATAATATCTTAGAAATATGGAGAAATACAGGCTAGTGGCCTGAATAAAGAAAACAAAATGAGCATTCTTTATAACAGATTAGGAAAGCAGGCGTAGGATTAGACTGAGAATTCCACTCTAAACCCAATCCAAATATGGGCCACTTTTATCTAAAAATCTCTGAATTTAAGAGGTAGAATATCTTGGCATTGATCCCATTTACACATCTTGAAGTGAGTCTGGAAGGAAAAAGATAACATGAACGTAAGTGGTCTGACTTTATTCTCCTGCCATTCAGCTTAAAAGCGTTTCCCTTTTTTGGGCAATTTACCAACTATTTTAGACTATTAAAGTTACAAACATGTGAACAATAGATCTCACGTCTTATTATCCAAATTACTTTTAGATAAGTTTAGCAATAAAGTCTTTTGCAGAAATCAGAAAACTAAGATTGTTATTAAAAGTATTATAACAGTTTCTTTTTTTCTTTCCGTCATAAAGGTGAAAAGCACATTATCATGGAATTTTGCTCATTTTATGGCTTCTTTTAAGGGACAAAAAAATCAGCTTTTAAGTTAACAGTGTTATATTTGGCCCTCCATGCTTTCAAAATGAACTCTTTAGAAGATAAACTCTGTGTCTGTACATGTGCTTTTTTTTAAACAAAACAAAACAAAACAGTGAATTACTTCTTGAAACATTCTGAGTCAGAATTTGCAACCCGGGCCATTCTGTGAGGAAACTCCCCGACCTCTGTTAGAGGAATCTAGTGTTTTGAATGAGATCATTAGACAGCATCTAAGTTGTCCTGGGATACTAGAGGAATCAGGTTGTTGGAGAAATCGGACAGATGTGGATTTCAGTCCAGAATTGACACTTCCCAGCTGTGTGGTCTTGGGAAAGCCACTTCATTTCATGGAGACATATTTTTTCTGTATAAGACACGTATCAATACCTTGCAGAACTGTAAGGCTTACAGATAGGGTATGTAAAGATTTTTAGCACAGAATTACATTTCATGTTGAGTCAGCCTGAGCACAGGGTCTGATGACCAAAGACCCTCCTTTGTCTAAAATAACCTGAAACTCAGGCTTGAAGTAGAGGCTAAGGGTATATGCTGCGGCATGGTACCAACCTCCAACTTATCGTCCCTGGCATCCTAAGAGAGTCAGGTAGAATTAGGGCTCAGTAATATGCTATGTGAAAATGGCAGCAGTTTATTTCCATTCCAATAAGTATCCAACATTACTTGTGTATATATAATAGAAAGGCAAACGTACAACCTATGTGGTTTTCTTTTTTTCTTTTTTTGGTGACTACGATGACAATGGATAAGGGAAGAACTCATCCAGGTATGTAAGGAACTTTTATTTGATCTTTTCCAAGATCAGCTTCAAGTCACACTTTTTAAAATTTGTTTTGACATTGCCACTTTCATTACTTCCATGATTATATTCGTTTGTCAGGGTTGCCACTATAAAGTGCCGCCAACAGTGGCCTAACCAACAGAGATGTATTTCCTTGCAATCCTGTAGGCTGGAAATCCTACCAGAAGGCCTGATCACCTCTGGGACCTGTCTCCTTGGTTTGTAGATGGCAACCCTCTCCCTGGGGCTTCCCATGGTCTTCTCCTTTTATGCCTGTCGGTGTCCTGATCTCCTCTTCTTAGAAGGACACCTGTCATATTAACTCAGGCCTTGCCCACAGGACTTCATTTTATCTTAATCATGTATTTCAAGACCCCATCTCTAAATACTGTCAAATTCTGAGGGATTGAGGATTAGGGTCCCTACATGGGAATTTAGGAGGGTGCCACTCAATCCAGAACAATGACCAATATACAACACTGGGTATCTCACGATTTGCCGTCTGGGTCCCCTGTATGCTAGCCGGACCCCACCTGTCCCCAGAAATTCTGATCCATCCCATTGGGTGGGACTGAAAAACTCACCCCAGAAGTTTCAGGTTATGCTGATTTTGCTCTTTGGAGCTCCAATTTGAGAAGCAGATTTAAAACTTAGTGACATCGTGGAGAAACAAGGCCCTGTCAATGGACCACGTAGCCAGTGAAAACTTGAACTTGGCCCACAGAAAGTACAGCAGAGAAGGGTCTCTTACTCTTGTTGGTACCTTCTGTTTCTCTAATTTTACTTCCAAATTTAAACAAAAGATGATTTTATATTGTTTCTAAAATGAAAACAACCAGTTGACATGACAAAGCGCAAGCTAAGAAATTCTGGAAATCTCTTACCTGACAATGGGCATAAAATAATTTAAAAAGAGAAAGAAACATTCTCAAGATATCCAGACCTTGGTGAGGACGAGGTCGCAGTGATGATGACCTTTACAGGAATCCTTGTGTCCAAATCCAGAATTGAAACATTGGAAGGGGGAAGCAAATATTAATTACGTTTAAAAGTATTTACCATTCTCTCTCTCACGTTTTCTTCTAGGTCCTTGTCTATAGACCCTTTATTTTTATTGTACTTGTCCTGCTCTTTTTTTTTGTTTCATTTGACTTTATTTTATTTTAGTGTTTTGAGACAAGGTCTCACTTTGTCATCCAGCCTGAAGTGCAGTGGCACCATCCTGGGTCACTACAACCTCAACCTCCTAGACTCAAGTGATCCTCCCTGTCAATCTCCCAAATAACTGGAACTACTGAGACTATAGGTGCACACCACCATGCTCAGTTATTTTTATAATGATGATGATGATGATGATGATGATGATGATTTTGTGTGTGTGTAGAGCTGAGGTCTCATTGTATTTTCCAAGCAGGTCTTGAACATCTGGGCTTAAGCGATCTTCCCACCTTGGCCTCCCAAAGTGTTGGGATTACAGACATGAGCCACCTTGCCCAGCAAGTTCTGCTTTTCTAGAAAAGAAGCACACTTGAGTTCCATGAAGGACCAGGTAGAATGCTGAGGTTAGAGATTTTTCTGCCATGGCTCAGGCATCATTTTCAAGGTTGAGGAAATCTGATTAGAGTTGGACATTTTTCTCCCACTGAAGTAAATTAAATAAAAAATTTGGTAATTATTTTATTGTAAGATGGAATTTGCCTCTCATAAGACAATAATAGAATTACTTTTCTATGCAATTATTTTCTAACCACTCTTGGGCTGAGATGTTGGTTGACTTAAATCCCTCAGTTTCTCAGGTATGACCCTGAGAATAAGAAGTTGTTTATTATGGAATAACAGTCCAGCACATGGCCTGGGTTGTTTCTTTAAATATGCATTTAGAAAGTAACTATTATGCATATGAGGGGAGACCTAAAAAAACCTGGAGTTTATCTATAAAAAATTGTGTGTTTATTCTTACATGCGTAAACTTTAGTCACTTTCAAAGTACTCTCCGTTTGATGCAATACACCTGTCAGAAGCTTTTTCTACTGCTGCTCAAAATAGTTTTTGAATTTGTCAATGCTGATGCCTTTTAGTGCTTCTGCTGCTTTCTGTTTCACCTATTCCACATTGGCAAAAACGTTTCCCTTTGAGAACTTTTTTCATGGGGGAAACAAAAGAAGTCGCTCAAGGCGACATCTAGTAAGTAGGGTGGGTAGGGCACAGGGTGTCACACTGCTTTAGGTCAAACACTGCTGAGCACTCAGTGTGTGGTGTGGGCGGGTGTGCTCTTAATTCACCCATCATGAAATAGGCAAACGTGTTAAAAGAATCTCCAAAAAAATATTTACTAAAACCAAACAGCCTCTCACAGTGCTAGCTGGTATTCTCTGCCAATGTGTTCCTAGAATGCTTACTTAGTGGGGGAAGCCTGTACAACAAGGGGACCACCCTCTGAAAAAATAATTGCATTTTTTTGGGGGGGAGGGGGGCCCTCCTACATACTGGATGCTGTTTGCCTTACCTGAGAAACAAAACTGTAATTTATATCATGATAGTATCAGAGGCCAGAAGTGTGTCAAGTTCAATGTTCGATTTGATACAACTAAGCAATTCAGGCTGATTATGCAAAACAATCCAGAGAAGACTAAACAAGTGAATACGTAATGTTTAAGAATCAGTCACCAACAATTAAGAAACAAACAGGAATTATTTCAGCAAACCCTCTGCTTAAGGACATGCGTTGTCCAGACTGGGACATTAATTCACCATCTTCACTCCGGCCCCCTGGAGGTCCCTGGTACTCTGCAGCCACAGGCTCTTGAAGGAAGCTCGCTTCGCTACTGTCAAGGGGCTCTCAGCTGTAAGACGGCCCAGTCAGGAAAGCTTACAAAAAGGTTAGTCTTCCCTGTGATAAACAATCTGTTTTTGTGCTTTTGATTAAAATTTAATAAGAAAATATTTCAGCGAGGCGAAGCCTTGTTAAAAGCAGGTGAGGACAGATCAACATTGACTACGCACAAAACTAATCCTTCCCAGGCTCCTTTCTCATGTTCCCTTTTCATCGGGATGGGTCGGGTGTCCTAGGAAACACTGTCTGGCCCCTGACAGGAGGGCTTCTTTTCTCTCCACATCCAAGCCCTGAAGGAATCTAAAACTTGATCCGGGAACTCCCACCTCCACAGCTCACCTCATGAAACCAGAGTCCCAACTTTTTTCAGCAGCTGCAAAGACACAAAATCCCATTTGGGTTGGAGGAGAAGGGATGTCACCACCTTCTGTGCAGAAATCCACCTCTGTGCAATTGAGGCAGACAGAACTCCACAACCACGAGGCTGAGTCTAATCCAGAGAAATCTTGATGTGGGTGCGGGCTCAGGCCACACAGAGGGTGAGCCTGAGCCAGGGGAGGGCCATATGCCTTTGACACATATGGGCACAGAATGTATTCTAGGGAGGGGGCAGGAGAGAACCAGGCACACAGTCTCTCAACCATTCCAAAGTGTGTGGAGTTTATCTGGAGGCTAGGTACTGTCTAAGTGGTGTGAATAGTTGTTTGTAATTTTGAATAACATCGCTCTCAGAAAAAGTATTTTCCAAAGAAAGACTTCAGAAGTCCAGCCATCTGTTTTTTGCTACTAAGATCTAAGTTTATTAAATAATGCATACGACACTTATTTTTGCATATGTGTGTGTGTTTCATATGTGTGTATGTATATATGAGTATGCATGCATATATATTTTTTCTTTTGAACTTGGAAAAATAGGCCAGAATGGGATATGCCCAGTAAAGGAAGAACCAGGAAGACATGACATAGAGACAATAGAATCAAGAAGAAACAATCCAGACAGAAGAAGAAAGAAGCAGAAAGATGGTAGTTGCCCTCCTTAATGAAGTAATCATTCACGTTTTTTGCAAAGGAGAAAAAGAGAGAGAAATGAAGAAAGAAGAAGAAAGAGGTAGGAAGTGAAGGGAAGGAAGGAAGGAAGGAAAGAAGGAAGGAAGAAAAGAAGGAAGGAAGGAAGGAAGGAAGGAAAGAAGGAAGGAAGGAAGGAAGGAAAGAAGGAAGGAAAAGTTATTTGGATTACAGCAAAACTGACTAGATCAATGGGTCTTTGTGGATATTTTATAAAAATCAAGCCAGAGAACAGATCTCATTGCTCATTAAACACACACACACACACACACACACACACACACACTTATCTATTGAGTGTGAATCGCATTCTCTAGAAGTTGGGTGTGCAGCATCAGATCAGAACCAAGTCAATTCCAGCATGTCTCCCTACACACATCAACAGGCCATTTCTTTCTTTGCTTCTGATCCCTTATGGCAGGGAGATCATGCCCCTCGGGTATATGGATTCTCTGGATTGGCCAAGGGCTCTCCAGCATGGTGGCCCTTTTGTGGTCTCTGGCCTTTGCTAGGCTGTAGCCCTCCTTACTGGTTTGGGGACAGCCTTTGCCCCAACTGTGTCTGCACAGGCAGCAGGGTTTCCACAGTGTCTTGCTTGTTTTCTGTTGACGGAGACTACTTGGCGTGAATGGAAGACCCTACCCAGTCCCTCCGGGAGACATGGGGACAAATTTTGGTCAGTACCCTGCGTGCTTTCTGAGAGCAGGAATTTGAGTCTCTCAGTCAGTCTTGTCCAGGGTTCTTTGGTATCCATGGCTCCAGCTCACCAGGGTCATGCCTGCAGTGGACATGCTGAAGAGGTCCTCATTAAGGATAGAAAAGTCAAGAGCAACAGCTCATGGCTACTTCTCAGCTCTGACTTCGAACCCTCTATGCCCCTGTTTTCCACCAGCCAGCGTGCTCTCTCCTCTCTGGACAACCACACTGCATCCTTTTCCACTCTGTGTCTCCTTGCGAGAATCCAGGAGTCTTGGAATTTGATCACTGAGTTACTGATTCCAGCACCCTAAAGCCTCACCTTTCAAATTTTGACTAAACATTCATTCCAAAAAGCATGGGGTGTCTTGATGCCAGATTATATCAACTGTTCTCCTAAGGTGAGGAGCTGAGAAGGCTCAGAAGGATCTGGAAAGGAAAACACAGTACAGTCTCTAGAGGATACACTGCTCTGGCATTGCCTACAAGAAATTCTAGTCTAAATCCATTCTATTTGGAAGGTGTCTCTCACAATCCATTTTTTTTTTCTATCCACATTTCTCCCCAAATCATTCAGTTCAGTTTACTAATTTCTATCACAGGGCACATGATAAGTAGATGCAGAAACATCTTTCTAAGCAAGATCACCTAACTACTCCAAGTCTAACTTTAAAAAAACAAAAAAATGAGGGCATGGAAACCTCTCTCTTTCTTCCTCCCCCCACCCCTTATATACTGTCTGCAGAAGAAATAAGGTTGGAAAGAGCAATTTGGTACTGATCTCTTGCAGATTTTAAGTCTTACCATGTGTATATAGAGAGAAAGGAAAACAGTGTCAGTGGGGAAGAAAGAACACAAAATTGGAAGGAAGATTCTCCCATATTTTTATTGGTGGTGATTACATGACTGTATGTATTTTTCAAAACTCATAGACCTAATCAGCACAAGAATACATTTCAAGGTTTGAAAGTTTTTAGAAACTGAAAAGCAAAGGAAGGGGATGGAGAAGGGGAAGAGTGAGGGAGGGAGAGAGGAAACACTGTGGAAGAGTTCAAATAGACTTCCAGGGATGGAAAGAACTTCGGGGCTCGATACCCTACTCGGAGTTCAGACGAACACCCAAGCATTCACAACGTTGGACAGGACTTGTTTTTAAAGACCTTGAGGAAAGGAGCTTCCATCTCTTTCTACGATAACCCATTCCAGCCTCAGGAAGTTCTCCATAGCCCAAATTATTACCTTATGATGCAGTTTAAGCCCATTTCCTTCATGTCTCATTTCTGCCCACTGGCCACAGAGCAGCTGCTCACGTGCCCGGAGTGACGTGCGTTCATATTCCTGACATCTCTCTCAGGCTGCCTGTCAACTCTCTCATCATTAAGTACAGGCAGTTCCTATAACCTTCTAGAATCCTTGCCAACTCATTAATCATTGTTCGTGTCCGGGTGCACAAAACCGAGCACGGGGCTGTAGGATAGATCTGAGTCCCAGTCACAGGAGCAGGAGGTTGTGCACCCATGGTTCTTTACGCTTTTCTGTGCAAGCTGAAACTTGGTTTTTTTTATATCACAGAAACACCACGTGGTTGATGCGCTCACTTATGAATTTCTCTAACATCTAGCTCGTTAGAACACATATTTCAGTAGATCAGTGGTGTTTGCAGAACTGATGTCTATAGGTTAGGGTGTCATGTGTTCGTCCATCTGTGACGTGTAATTTGAAAAGCAGATGGCAACAATCAAGACATAGATTGTTGGGGTGTCAACTGAGATCCTGTTGTAAGAAACTCCTAAATGGAGCTCACAGTACACACACAGGTCTTCAGCCAATAAGCAAGTGTATCAGCGAGGTCTCTAACTTGAGGAGATGGCTTCCTTTAGGATGCTACAAGTCTAACGCATGAGCCTTTGTTTCTAGTAATAATATAAGTTTTTATTCATGAAAATACTGTGTGTAAGTATGTGTGTGTGTGTTTATGTACGTGCGTGAATATGCATGGTGCTTGTGTGAGGATATCTTTGTGTATACAAGTACATCTATGTATAAATGTGTGAGAGATTTCCTGTGTGTTACTGTGTGTGTCTTTGTGTGTGTGTCCACACATATGTATGATGCATTAGGAGGAGACAAGTTCTCCTTATATCTGATTATCAGGAGTTTCCACCCGCAAACCTGACTTTGATATCAGCGAGATCTCTGAGAGCCAGGTGATTCTTCATAACAAGAACCGCACGGCACTTAACTTGGGAATACTTTAAGGCACAAACCTACATGAGGTATTTGTTGGTATTGTTCATTTGTGTTTGCTTTGGCTTTCTCCTTTCCTGATTAATCTTTGGGTGTGAAGACCGTCTGTTTGTGTCTTCCTCAAGGATTCTCCAGTGCCCTCAAAGTCTCAGACCTCCCTTGATTAGTTTTCTGTCCTGACCCTGAGCAGGATAGCACTCCAACTTGCATTTGCACCGAACCTCATTCCTCACCCTCAAATTTCTAACTCGAACCCATTGAAAGTTTTCAGTGTTCTTGTACTCCATCTAGTCAACAAATGTCCTTGTGCCACTCACTACAGAAGGTCCCAGAAATTAGGTCAGTCTTCAAAGACTTGTTGATCAAAGGGTTAGGATAACAAAGGGCCCAACACATGGTGAGTTGCTAAGTGCTAAGGTGCATGGAACACACTGGAAATACAGGGGAGCACAGCACCTGGAGGAAACTTTAAGGATGATGAACTGATGGTTAATACAATGGGGGAGGTGTAAGAAGCCCTCTAGGCGGGGTCCAGAAGTCAGAGAGAGGTCAGAATTGCAGTTGCAAATGTAAGCTCAGTTTGGGTAATGAAGTCTTTTTCTGTCATCAAAATCAAGTCACTTAGATTTTACCCTGAAGGTGAGGGAGGGTCACTGGAGGTCACTATCAGCATAAGGATATCACTGCAATTGGGAATTCTCATTGCTGATCCCATGGGAAGAGGCCAGGTGAGCAAGGCCTGGGAAGAGAAGCTCAGTTAGGAGGTGGGTGTTATGGTGACTGGGAGGACCCTGCACTCAGCCAGCAAAGGGGCTGTGGAAGAAATGGAGACTTATATGGATGACATTTGGCTGCTGGATCAGGAGGTGTTGGATATGATTTAACTGGGGGCCTATACAAGAAAGAGAAGAGTACAGGCTGGTGCTCATGTTGGCCACCCTGATTCCAAGGTGCCTGTGTGCCATCAAATAGGACTCGGTGGCTCAGCCTGTAATCCTGCGCTTTGGGAGGCTGAGGTGAGTGTATTGCCTGAGCCCGCGGATTCGAGACCCACCTGGGCAACTTGGCGAGACCTCATCTCTACAATAAATAAAAAATCAGCCGGGTGTGGTAGCGCACACCTGTATTTCCAGCTCCTTGGAAGGCTGAGGCGGAAGGATCGCCTGAGCCCAACAGGTCGAGGCTGCGGTGGCCGGGAGCGGCCACTGCACTCCAGCCTGGATGACAGAGTGAGACTCCAACTCAAAAACAAAAACAAAAACAAACAAAAAAACAAATGGGGAGGACCTGCCACTGAATGACTAACTCATGACTTTACAAGTCTGATGCGATCTTCTCTCCAAGCTTGTCCTCTTGTGGTCCTCATGTGACCCTGACTATTTTGTCAACATGTTTTACCTTTCTCATCTTTGCTTGAACTATATCCAACATATCAGCCTATCATGCATTTGATGGTGTGCACCTGGTCTATCAACTGATTGATTTTTAGAGGAGGGGTCTCACCATGTTGCCCAGGCAGGTCTTGAACTCCTAGCTTCAAGTATTCCCCTGACCTTGGCTTCCCAAGCAACTGATTTTATAGGTGAGCCACCACACCCATCTCAAGCCAGCTTTTCATTCAATAGGCATAGTCATCAGGTCTTTCCCTTTGACAACCTAAGTTATAATTCTGGTGTTTACTGATCACATTTTAAACACATTTATATGCTAATTCTAAAGCACAAACACTACCAATCTGCCCAGTGAGCAATTTTTTAATGGAAATATTTAAAGAGTTTTTTTTTAATTGAATGATAAGAAAGTCAGAGGTGGTTTAAGAACCAAGTTTGGAGCAAACTGACAATGGACTTCGATTGAGATGTGGCCCAGGCTGCTGCAGAGTCAAGCATCTGCAGAGTGAGGAGGTTCTAGATCGGAGGCACTAGACCCTGCCTACCCATGCCTAGACTCATGCCTACTGTCCTTACTCCATACAGGTATCTGCCAGGGCAACTCACGCAGGTTTCTATACATAAGACCTGATCTCAACCATAAAAAAAAATGTATTTGTGAATGTCTGGACTCCTCTGCAGAAACAATTATAACACAGGTTGATGTGTAGTTGACTCTAACCAACTCTCGCCTAAAGGGTGATGTTGGCTTGTAGCACAACACACACTATTGTAAAGAACCTTTCTTGACCTGGTGAAGCAATGCCATCACTTGCAAACATCTTTTCTCTAAGAACCTGTCAAAGTCCTTAGTGTTCCTGGGGAAAGGACATCTTTCTGCTCTAGTTCCAGGTGGGTCATCTGACATGACCTGCTCTGAACACTCCTTTTCAGACATTCTTCATCCACACCGGGGCTCTTCCTTTGATGAATGGTGAGATTTTGACTGTTGAGATCCCTCAGTCTATCAGGGTTCCAAATGAAACAATGATAACTTTTTACAAAAAACGTCTTTGGAAAAAGTAGCTCTGGCTACAGCTATGTGTAATTTGCCTCTGCAGGCCTTCGTGGAAGGAGTTGCCCAACAAGTCCCAGCAAAGACAAGGGTGCCTTTTCTCTCTCTTGAGAAGTCTTGCAGGGGGCCTGCCTGCCACTGTAGGCTAGAAGTGGTGCCCTTCCTGCTGAATTGCTATTTGTACTGCTGGGTACTTAGCTTTTCTTTGGGAGTGAGGCTTTCCAGTGCCCCTGGATATGGGAGAAGAAGTAAATACTCCCAGATTCAGTATAGGAGAGGAACGTCTTTCTTGCTGGACAGAAATCTTTGGTGGTGTGATGCTTCCTTTTGATGCAACCATATTTGTCCCCTGATAGACATGGGCTGAGTTCTCATCAATTGAAGGTCTTTTGATTATTTTCTCCCCGCCATATCAATGGGCAGCTCAAATTAACCCACAGAGAGCAGGTTTATCAGACTTCTATGTGGCACACAGAGCAGGAATGCCACCTAGATATGGTGTCATAGAAGTGAATCTCAGTTTTGATTCCATGGGTCAGGGCGGGCCTTGAGCCAGGGGCTCAACCCCTGCTTAAGCCTTAATTTTCTCATCTCTCTAGTTAGAAAATGACATTGAACACTTTTCTGCCATGTTCATCTAGAAACATCATCTACAACTGTGTTCATGTGTTCTTTCAAGGATCCTACATTAGCCACTGGCCAGCCCTTAGCTGTCCAGCCATGTACTGGGCATCAGGACACAAAGCCCTAACAGATTCTTGCTTAAGGAAGCCATGCTGTCTTCTATGAAGCAAAGCCTCACTTCCTGACAGACCCTGGAGCCCAGCAGAGACATGCTGTACCTATGAAGAGGAGAAACAGACTGGGTGAAAAAATCTTTCTGAAAAATACCTTGACCTTTGGGACCCTTATGTCACCCTAGGAAAGCAGAGGTCTTTTGCGAGAAGAATTCAAACCGCATTCAGGACTGCCCTGGTGGGTGAAGCTTGAACCATACTTACCTGGATGAAGAAAAGCAACAGATCACACCTTCTCACATCTGTTCAGCCCCTTCTCCTCTGTATCTTTAGAGTGCTATCTATGAGTCAGGCATTGTGCTAAACAATTAGCATAAACTATGATGGTGGTTATCCTTATACTACTATTATCTTTATTTTCAGAATTGAGATTTTAGGCCAGACTTCTGAGTCTGGAGCCCGGGCAAAAAAGATTTATCTCAAGAGCAAATCCCTTTAAAATATTAGCATGCACATTTTCTCCAGCAAATCAATGCCAGAAAACATTTTTTATTTCTGAGTCCATTGAAAATAAGAAAGCAGTGATTCTGTTTCAGTTCACAATAACTGAATAAGAAACTGGCAGTTCAGAAGAATAAAGGGAACCTCAAAGCTGGGTGCAACCTCACAACACCCAGCACTGTTCCTTCTATGCTTATTGGTCCTCTCCATTCTCCAAGTGCAGAACAATTACTGATGAGCAGAATTGCTTGAAACACTGTGAGCCACCCGGCATCGCTAAGACCAAGTGGAGAGGAACACGGATACACATGGAAGGATGAAAATAGTCGCACAGGGACAGTTTGGAAGTGCAGAGGATATTTCAGACATTCAGAATGTGATCAGTTAAAGCCCAATCATTCAGGAAAATTGAGCATTTACAAGAAGTAACCCAGGGGACCCTCTCCAGCCTCTACTCATTCTGTACGTTCACAGCCTTGGTGAGCAGGGGTCAGAAATTATGATCTGGGGTTCTGCTTACATTTCCACCAAGCAGATGAAGAAGATCAGAAAGCTGGATTCGGTGGGAAGTGGCATCCTCTGTCCTCCTCCATTACCTTCCGGTGTTAAAGGTCATGACTCTCAGAGATATCTTGGCAATTATTTTATTACTATTGCTGATTTACTAAATATTGGCTTCTTGACCTTTATATGGGAAAGAAAACCCTCACACACAAGTACACACACACCAGAACAGAATGCAGCAGCAGAAACACACTGCTTCATACTTCATAAAGATCTAGGCTTCAGTATTCAAACCAAAAGTTACAATGAGCTGTCTCTGATCCTGTCCCGTGTTTACACCAACCTCAGGTCTGTAAATGACTGTTTCATCACAGGTTGACCACTAAATGTGCAGACAAAAAACTTGATTTATAGCAAGGTACAGGGATTCAGGTTTTCCAGCCTGTCTGTCTGCATCTATCTCTCTAATGGCAAGTGCACCTCTAAAGTAAGGTGACAAATTGCCACGCCCTAGGCTGGACAAAGATCAAAGACTTTAGTAACACTCTAACTGACTCATGAGCTTATCTGTGGTGTGCTTCCCAGAAAAAACTAACCCAAGACATGTATTTCTCATAGCTCTGTCACACAAAGACAAACATTTGTACCACGCAGCAGACTGTGTGAAGATGAAGGTATAATTGGAGGTCTGTCAAGATCACCTTGCTGTGCTAGTCCAGACGTCATGTTCTCTGGGTGAGATCTCTGTGGGGTAATCTTTGGGTCCCTTTGATTTAAGATAAATTATGATCTGGGTTTCTGCTTACTTTTTCCACTGAGCAGATGGCAATGGCCAGCAGGTTGGAGTTGGTCTGTGAATGTGGCATCCTCTGCCCTTTTTCCGTTACCTACCAGTGTAAAAGGTCATGACTCTCAGAGATACCTTGCCAATTATTTTGTTACCATTATTAATTTACTAACCATTGACTTCTTGACCTTATCTCCCTTTCCCAATGAGACAGAGAAATGTAGTTCACCAATTTCAAGATCCGTGAATCAACTCAAGTGTTTCAACGGCTGATGACAGAGAGGGCATTTCCTGTTTCTGCGCTCACTCAGCCTGGTGTAGTAGCTCACTTGAGGTATCAGGACAAGTCTCCTGAGGCCGAAGGATGAGGCTGTGACCGCGTTCTGGCATGACCATTGCATCCATATCTCTGGGGCATCAAACTCCAGGTTACCGCAGGTGGCGATTCTGTCAAAGAAAGCGTGATAGAAGCTCACCATGACCACCTGTTCTTACCATACACTGGCACTCAGCTTTTCTGGATCATGACTCACCTCTGAGATAAAAAGATTCTAGATGTAAAATATCACAGAGAAGGACAGAAGAAGTGAACATGAAACGTAGCTACTAAGAGTTCCAGAAAGTTAGGTGTTAACATGAATAGGAAAAAGGGAAAATCCCTTAATTCCCTTTGCGTTCATGTTTTCTTTTCTTAAGAAGTTACAGAGAAGATGGCCCAACATATTTCCATGAAATATTAGAAATACTGGACAAGGCCATGGTGCTCAAGATTAGTGGAAAAGACAAGGAAGATACTCCTAACACTTTCTACCCTCTGCCTTATACACCCTGGTGTGAGCCCCAGGGTGTGACGTGCTCAGCTCCCAGGTGTGGTGGCTGAGGTATTCATGAACACACTCAGGGCCTGCCTGCCATGACTACTCCCAAACCAGGTGAGACTCTAGCTCCAGAGATGGTCGACACCAACTCCACCACAAGCCTAAAGGACTTAAGGGTAAAGTCCTATAACATGCACTTGGTAATAGGTTGTGACTTCTGGGTTGAAAGATTTCTTATACTGAAATTAATAATATTGACACTTAATTGTCACCTACAAGTCAATATTGTTATATTTTGGGGGAATAAAGAACTGAAAGCACTTTTTCTTTGAGTTAATTTATTTTTTGAGTCAGAGTTTCACTCTGGCAGCTGCCACTTTGATCAGCATCATAGTTGTATTATACATGAGGTTATTCTCTCTCTCTCTCTCTCTCCACCCCAGTATTCAGAATAGAATCTTAAAGGCAAGAGGATAGGAGAAGCATTTCCTATCTACTCCACAGGTGAGGATGTCATACTGTCACGACCTCACCTCTACT
>CAUYQG010039599.1:0-31981 GCA_963574415.1 Tarsius wallacei | reverse complement strand
CAGGTCTTTGTGGGCTTGGGGAAATTTTGTTGGTGTTGATGTCTATTTTTATTCCACTGTGGTCTGAGAATGTGCATGGCAAGATTTCAACCATATGGAATTTGTTTATGCTTCATTTATGGCCAAGGATGTGATTGATCGTGGAGTACGTTCTATGTGGTGATGAGTAGAATGTATAGTCTGTGATTGTTGGATGGAATAATCTGTAGGTATCTATTAAGTTCATTTAGTTGAGTGTCAAGTTTAGGTTCTGGATCTCCTTGTTGATTTTTTGCCTTGATGATCTTCTAGGGCTGTTAGTGGGGTATTCAAGTGCCCTGCTGTAATAGTGTTAGTCAATATCGTTTTTTAGTTTACTTAGTAGTTGCTTTATAAATGCTGGTGCTCCTGTGTTGGGTGCATATATGTTTAGGATGGATATTTCTTGTTGATGGATTGAACCTTTTATCATTATGTAGTGTCCTTTTGCATCTTTTTAAAATTTTTGATAGCTTAAAGGTTGTTTTGTCTGATATTAAGATTGCGACGTCTGCCTTCTTTTGTGATCCATTTGCCTGGAAACTCGTTTTCCATCCTTTAACTTTGAGTCTGTGTGCATCCCTTGTGTTGAGATGAGTTTCCTGGATGCAACAAATAATTGGGTTGAGGTGGGTGGGGCTGCAGTCCTCCCTTCCCACTCTCATATGGTCAGGGAGATCTCCCGTGGGGAGGTGCAGGGTTGTCTCTTCCCCAGGTATGTACTTGCAGGGGGTGCCCTAGCCAGGCCTATCCTGCAATGGAGTTCTATTGCAACTGATGTCCAAGCTCTGCCTGGGTTTGTCCCTCTCCGTTGTGGCCCAGCTATGTGGGTCTGACATTCAGAGGATTGCTGGGTGAGGGGAGGGGGTTGGGGGTCAACCCTGAACTCACCACTGATCACTTTGGAGTCCTTCCTCATCCTATTCTGGCTACACCCTGTGTGTCGCGGCTGGATCAGGGTAGGGGAACCCAGCACTTGTCAGGTCCCTCCAAAGTTTGTGCTTTCAGGATATTCCCTCTGGGCCACGGTCAACCTCTGACTCAGTTGATCCGCCAGTCAGGAGATCAAGTCTGTTGCTCCATGGTGAGCAATTTGGGGTACTTTCCTGTCCCACCTTCAAGATAGTGACAGGGAGTCTTTCTTGTCCACTCTGGTGAGACTGTGTCCCTGGACTTCCTCCACAGCCACTGTTGCCAGTGCCTGGCAAGATGCTGAAGTGTTGAGGCAAAGCCTGGAGTTGGTAGGATCTCCTGCTGCAGTGGTGAGGCAGAGCCTTGGGCAGTAGTCTCTCTTCACCAGTTCTTCATAGGAAAACATTTGTCCATTAAAAAAAAAATTACTGAGCTCAGCTTCTGCAACCTGGGAAAAGCCAAGGACTAAGCAGAGAAGCTGCAGCACTATCTGTTGCACCGGAAAGGCCCTGGCCACTTGCTCATGAGCCCCCACTTAGTCAGTCTCTCCCTGCATTTCTTCCCAAGAAGGGTTGTGTTGATGATGATGATGATGATGATAGTAATAATATTAGTGCTTGGCTTCTGACACCCAAGAATTGCTAGGCTCCAAGACAAGCAGCTGCAGCACTAGCCACTGCACCAGGAGAGCCCTGGCTACCAGCTCTCTAGCCCTCATTCAGTCAGCCACTCACACACCCGCTCACTCACCAGCATGTACATACAAAATTTCCCATACACTTACTCACTTACAACAGGACTCACATAGTCCAACTGGCTCGCCTGCCATCTTCCTGACTCCCAAAGTTTTCATCTGAGTTTCAGGTCTTCTTCTAAATTCATTTTAATCATTATCAAAATTTATCTCTATAAAGTTATAGTTATGAGACCCTCAAGTCTCAGATGATACCCTGATTTTTCTGCTATGTCATTCTTTCCATTGGCAGTGATAGTATAGAATTTGCCTCTCCAAAGTCAGAAAGGGGGTGTCTTGCTCCATTCTGCTAGAATGGAGTCTTCTATACCATACACGAAGGCATGACATTCTACCATTTTTGCCATATAATGTAACTTAAGAAAATGACATTCCATCGGCATTGCCATTTTTATTGGTTAGAAGTAAGTCACAGGTTTTACCTTTTCTCAGTAGAAGAGGATACCACAAAATCATGGATACTTAAAGGTGAGAAATCATTATTGGTGACTTTAGCTTCTGAGTGACACATATTAGGTTTGCCTCATAGTCTCCATGTTTGCTTTTTCCCTCTCTAAAGACTCACTTTATTTCATGCATGTCTCTGTTCAGATGTCATTCTCATTCTTCCTGAGCCATGTTTCCTAAAATAATCACCATCATCACAGTCATTATTAGTCTATTACTCTATTTTATTTTTTTATAGCATTGATCATCCTCTGATACTATGTGATCATTTGTTCAAAACTCTTTTAGAATGCAACATTCTAAAATGAATCTTCCATGTAGTATATGCACAAAATTTTTTGTTGAATGAGTCAGTAAAATGAAAAAAAAAAAAAAGTTTTCAAGAATGATCACCAAAGTCTGTCTAATCTGTTTCATGCATTTTATCACTAGATTATAAACAATGCATGATGCTTTTGATGTTTAATCTTGTCTCTCTTGTGAAGTTGTAAGTAGAAACAGCATAGTAGAGTCGAAATAGCACAGACTTTAGAGCAGTACAGGCTGAAATAAAATTCAGACTATTGCTCACTACCTTTGTGACCTAAGAGGTTAACTTTTCTGAATTCTAGTGAAAATATCAGAGAAAACAGTGCATGGTTTCTGTCAGGTTGATTTGAACTTGGATCATAGATCCACCACTGACTAAGGTAACATTAGATGAGTGAGTTTCTCAAGCTTTTAGAGGCTCAATGGCCTCATCTGTAAAAAGGGGATTATAAGGATAATTTATGCCACAGATGAAGGCTTTGAGGTTAAATGAAAGAATGCAAAAGAAGCATCTACCCCAGTGATGATCATCTTATTTGCTTAGTACAAGTTAATTTTTATTAATATGAATTCTTTAAAATATATTGATATAATATATATTATGATATTATTAATATCAGTATAAGTTTAATGATATACAATGTGTTAAATAATATTCCCTATCTTCCTATATCTTTTATTTGAAAATAACATAGAGGTAGATATAAAGATAAGAATAATAACTACCTTTTATGGAAGAATTTATTACAGGTCTTAACAACCATATGAATTATAGGTTATCAGGAAACTGGAATTGACATTCTACATGTAGCTAACTTTTCTGGGGAACTTTGAAGAAAAGTACACAAATTGCTCTCTAAGAGTTTTAAACTAGGAGGAGCTTCTGTTCAATGGGCATACAATTTCAACTGGGCTTAGAGTTTACAATATTGTGTAGTACACTTAAAATCAAGAGGGTAGATCTCATGTTACATGTTTCTTGGCTGCTATAAAAAGATGCATGTAAATAATATTATTATTATTTTCCAAGACTGTGTTAATAATATGTCACAAATCATGTATTTCTATGTAAAGACAGATTGGACAACAAATTAAAACAGGTAATGTTTCTAACATTGATCTATATAACGTACAAATAGACATAATTATGTAATAATATATCACTTTTTATTAATTTCCAGTTACATAGAGTCTGTGAAATGCTCCATTATATCTTAAAATATTAATTCATTAAAATTCTAATATTTTGACAGAGAAGGAATGAGGAGGATCTTTTTTGTAAAAAACAAAAACCAAGTCAAAACAAAACAAAAAACAAGAAACCCAGTGTATAAATGGAGGATGGTAGAATTCAAAAATAATTATTAGGCACCCTTGAATAAAGTAATTAATTTAAGCAATTGTTAGAAATGAATGAAACTCTTAGTTGGAAATTGGCGGTAAAGTTTATAAGGTGCTGTTCACCTTATTCACACTAAAAATGGGCTAAGTAGACATGTGTTGATATAATTTACCACTTATGAACTATTCTTTTAAGAAAACAAAACAATAGCATTTGCTAATTAGGCAGGGCAAAAAACCAAACAAAAAACAACGTTAATCAAGCTTCTAGAGATTACTTATATTCTGACAACTTACAGAGTGTATGCAATACATTAATAAAGTGAAAATACAAAGTCATAGGGATGAACCCAACCAAAATTAATGGTAAACTTTGTTCAAATCCTGATATGAACAAACCAACTATAAAAGTACATTTCGATATACTTTAGGAAATGTGAAAATGTACTATGTATTAAAAGAATGTAGAAAATATTGCTAATTATATTTAATTACAATAATGTAATTTGTAAGAATATATTTTAAAAATACTCTTGGTGAAGCAAATAAGGTTAAAAGGACAAAAAATGGCTGTAATTGACTTTTAAATATTTTAGAATGCACAAATAAAAAACGAGAGGGAAAATTAAACACATATGACAAAATCTTTATTATTGTTGAGTTTGGTGATATGTTGGAATACTTTATATTAGTTTAGTTTCATATATGTTCAAACTCTTCTTCAAAAGTTAAAAAAAAAAAAAATCCCCCAACATTTGTGAAGTATGAACCTTCCACTAAGGTTTTCTATTCCAAGGGATCACTTAACTGACTGGGGGATTTGAACACTACCCTAGATATGACTCAAGACTGGGAGTACTATTCTTTTCACGTGCTCCTTTTTTCTCTTTTTATTTTGTCTCAGAAATCATGAAATGAACATCCTCCAACTGTTGCTTCATCCTAATCTCAATTTCTGACTATTCTGAATTGCCATGAGAGCCACAGCACATAAAACTAACGTCCTGGGTTATGGTTCTTGTGCACATTCATGTGCTAAATCATGGATTGTGGCAATCAGGAAACAATTTAATGAAGACCAAAGGGAGGAACAATTTTTATTTTTAAAGAGCAAGCCTTTGTTGTTATAGATCAAGAAATGAGGGGAAAAAAATAGTCACAAAGTCCTTTTTGGTGAGCCCAATATACCTTAGATTCTCCAAGGATAATAATCTAGCGACTAACCTGCTTGTTAATTATGACAGTGAAATTAATAACTAATATTTTTGTGTTAAGTTTATACTAGGCATTTGGTGGAGGTCTTTACATTAATTATCTTATTTGTTTTTTGCAATAACACCACAAGATGTTCTTTAGTAATGTTCATATTTCACAATGCTCAATTAACTTGTACAAGTAAAATAGCTACAAAGTAAAGTCAAGATTTTTACCTCAGATCTGAATCCACAGTTCCCAGTACACATTCTGCTAAAAATAACGAAAATAAATATTCACCCAAAATGCAAGGACCTCTGTTGTCTGGAAACATTTTTTTTTTAAAAGAAAGACTTTTTTTTTTCCATGTGTTTAATTACCATTGATTCACTCTCTATTATGTGGCAGATTCTACATCAGGATTAAGAGTTTAGTGATAAATATGACTTGGAAATAGCTTTTGGGAAAACCAAAGTATAGTTGGTGAAACATACAATTTCATAATCAAAATGCGATATTATTAAATAGATATTAAAATTGAGATGTAAAAAGAATTTGTTTTCTGCCTTTCAAAGTTTGCCTGTAAATCAGACTTCAGACTAAGAGCAAAAATTGAGATGTAACTATATTACATTATGAAATGTGTAACTAAGGGAAAAATTAAATAAGTGTACAGATACAGAGTTGGGGAGACAGTTTAGAGGATAGGTTACTGAGTAAGATAAATTAGTAGGACTTTAGCATATAGTGGCGGAAGTAAGCAAGAAAATGAAAGGCTCACAAAGGTCGCGTTCCAGGGGACTGGGGTGGGGAGAAGGAGGAGAGGTGTGGCTCTGAAAATATATGGAGACCTAATAAGGGTGACTTTCCCCTGGATACCCTGACTTTCTAAGGCAGAGAAAGTACTCAGCTAGACAAATTAGCAAAGGGTAGTTAAGTATACAGAATTTTGTTAGAATCTGTTTGATCAGTGCTCAATCCTGAGTATAAATTTTGTGTTAAACTGCTAAAAACAACATTTCCTTGAAACAATTCCAACTTTTTCTTTTTCAATTGGGAGTTAAATATCCATATACTTGGACTCTATTTTTGTCTTAGAATTTTAAGGGAAGTAAAAACCACTACATGATTTCATAAGCAAGTAGTCCCTTCAGAATGCCACCTGAGCCCTTTGGCAAGCACAGTTGTTGCTTGTGATGCCAGCCCTGGCTATGGCAGATAGAGGGAATAATAGTAATTGCTGTTTCCAACCCTTTTGGAAGTTTCCAAGCTGACTTTGGCATTTGCTCCCTGCATGCTCCACTGGCAATGAAGGAGTGAGGGATTTTGAAGACACTATTAACATTTTTTGCCAATTAGGAAATGTGTGATCAAATAATTGCCTTAAACTATTCAAGATGGCCCACCTCAGAGAGTTGGAATGAAGCAACGGAAAACTACCTATACCGCACCCTAGGAGTACAGTCTAGTATATGCTATGGTGTCACATGAAAAATGTAAATTATGAAGATCTTTGGAAAGTTTTCTCATTGACTTGGAAAAATCTGCTTATTTGATCATCTTTGATTCACTCAGTCTCCTGGCAAAATATTATATTTTCTCCACATATTCCCTGGGATGCCCTACCTCTTTGCCTATAATGTTTCTCTTCCCTCTATAGAGGAAGTCTATTACTTTTATCTTAACCTTTTAAAATGTTATTTGTTTCATCCACACCTGAATTAATTCTTCATTTTACCACTTAACAGTTGAGTGACCTTGGACAAGTCTATTAATCTTTCCATGTTCCAGCTCCCTCTCCTGTAAAATGGAGATAACGGTACCCACTGCTTAGAATTATTGTAGGGAATAAAGAAGATAATTCTCATGAACCACTTAGCACATAATAAGTACTTTGTAATTGTCTATTATTCTGATATAAATTATCAAAGTATTAATAGTTTAGCCTCCTTTAATGCTATCATCTTCATAGTGTCCTTTCTGATTTTCTGTTCCTAATTTATCTTTGCTCATTCTGTATTCCCATTGCAGTGTATCTGCACCCTTCTCATGTATATTTCTTCTTACCTTAGATTTTAGTTAGTATAGACAAGTCTTGTCTCTCCTGTACCTTTTTGGAGATCTATGTCATATTTGATTAGCCTGCTTGTCCGTGTTTTCTAGAAAGGTGATATACTTAGGGGATCTACTTAACAATATTTGTTCCATGGATAGTTGATCTTCACATTTGAAAATGATCAGTAAACAGCATTTCCATGTAAGTAGAACATCTCAGTAGGACCACCAGATAGTCTTGCTTAGATGGTCCTCAAGGCCTCCTAAGTGAACTTCTTGTCTCCATTGCTGGTTCCTCCATCCATATTATCAAGTCAGAGTGATTTTCCTAAGGCACAAACCTAAAGAGATTACCCCCTTGCTTTACAACCTTCAAAGACAATCCATGGTTTGTTTAACTTTTAACATTTCGACAGAAGAAACTTCATGACCTTCTGGTTTTTACTCCCTCCTTTCTATTTTGATCCCATCTCACTCTCTTCACCTCATGTATTATGAAATACCAGTACTAGACTACTAAAAATATAGACATCTCCAAGCTATTTCTCAACTCTGTTCTGTGCACTTTTTCTATTTGTCTAAAATAAATTCCTTACATCTTTCCACCATCACATAATTTACTGTGACACATTCTAGGATTCAGTTTAAATGTAACCTAGATCACCTCATCCAGAAAGCCTTTTCAGTCTCTCTCTACTTTGGTTCTTTTCCTTTTCTCGATTCTACCTTGCAGACTTGTGTGTATCTTTATAAAAAACACTTATAGCTTATATTATGCTTTATTATCTCATATATTGGCCTCATCTTTCAGACTGAAGTCTCTGAAGACAGATGTTCATAGCATCTTACTCATTTCTGTGGATCATCTAAGGAAAGCCCCAAGACCACCAATGATGTAGAACTTACCTCACTACATGTCACCCAAGTATTCACCCATTTTCTGCCTCATATTCATTAATACAAAATTTCATGAAATTTTCTTCTGGTATAAACATGTTTGATGTTTTCATGCATTTATGCATGCTGTGCAACCTTTCTATATAACCCTTCCCAACCATCTTTTTCTGATCAATACCTCACTTATTACTGATATTTAGTTCAAGATTTTTTTTTTCTAGAAATATTTTATGAACACTACATTTGGATTAGGTGCCCTTCTATGTTTTCTAACACATATAACATTTATGACTTCTGTTGCCCAATGATTTTCTCTTTTTCTTTTCCAAAAAAATCGGATACTATTGACATTTTAGACCAGACAATTCTTTGTTGAGGGGAATGTCTTGTGGAGTGTTGTATATTTAGCAACATCTCTAACCTCTATGCACTAGACTCCAGTAGCATGCATCCTTGCTTCTCTTGTGACAAAAAAAAGTCTCTAGATATTGCCAAATATTGCCTAAAGTCATCTTTATTTGAGGACTACTGCTCTAGAGACTACGATTAGACCTTAGAGTTTATCTATCTCCTTACAGTGATGAATGGTTATTTGACCTGGTGCAATGAAGACAACATTTTTGTGGTGATATTAATAATAAATGATACAAGACTAGAACAAAGGAAATGAATTCTATTGACCATTAGTGTCATACTCCCTTATTCTCAGAGATTTTTCCATACTATAAATAAAACATAACAAAAACTTTTTTATTTGCTGACCAATACACAAGGCTAGTTATTATGAGTAACAGATAGTAAAACTAAGTATTAATAGTGTAAGATCAACCTAAAAAGTTGCCAAAGAGTTGAAGATGTGGGTAAATTATTACTCATTTAATGCTCTTTGAAATTTCATTCTCAACCACATAAATATGCATTACTTTTTAAAAATTCTAAATCACAGCCGGGCTCGGTGGCTCAGCCTGTAAGCCCACGCCTTGGGAGGCTGAGGTGAGTGGATTGCCTGAGCCTGCGGGTTCGAGACCCGCCTGGGCAACTTGGTGAGACCTCATCTCTACAATAAATCAAAAAAGTAGCCGGGCGTGGTAGTGCGCGCCTGTAGTTCCAGCTACTTGGAAGGCTGAGGCGGAAGGATCGCCAGAGCCCAGCAGGTCGAGGCTGCGGTGGCCGGGAGCGGCCACTGCACTCCAGTCTGGGTGACAGAGTGAGACTCCAACTCAAAACAAAAACAAAAACAAAAACAAAAAACCGAAATTAAATGATTTCTGGAAACAAATGAAAATGAAGAAACATCTTACCAAAACCTCTGGCATCCCATGAAATTAGTTCTAAGAGGGGAATTTATATCTCTATGAACACACAACAAGAAAATGGAAAGATCACAAGTTAACAGTCTAACAAACCACCTAAGGGAGCTGGAAAGACAAGATCACCAACACCCTAACTTCAACAGAAGAATCCAGATCACCAAAGTAAAAGCCCAAATATGGGACATAGAAAACAAAATTAAAATAGAAGACAATCAACAAAACAAAAAGCTCATTCTTTGAAAGGATAAATAAGATTGATGAACTCCTAGCCAGAATGACCAAGAAAAGTAGAGAAAAAGCCCAAATAATCAGAAACACAAAAGATCAAATCACAACTGACCCCAAAGAAATACAAAAGATTATCAGAGATTACTATGCACATCTGAATGGAAACAAACTCAATAACCTAAATGAAATAAAGGACTTTCTGACATCACATAACCTCCCAAGGTTGAAACAAGACGACATTGAGACACTAGACCAATTACAACCCAGGAAATTGGCTCTGTCATAAGAAAACTACCAAAAAAAAAAAAAAAAAAGCCCTGGACCAGATGACTTTCCAGCAGAAATCTACAAAACACACAAGGAGGAGCTGATACCAATCCTATTGAAAGTATTCCAGGCAATTGAGAAAGACAGAATTCTCCCCGAAATCATTTTACAGAGTTAACATCACACTGATACCCAAACCAGGTAAAGATCCAACAAAAAAAGAGAACTACTGGCCAATATCCCTGATGAACATAGATGCAAAAATTCTCAACAAGATTCTAGTAAATTAGATTCAACAACACATCTCAAAAATCATCCACCATGACCAAGTAGGCTTCATCCCCAGGATTCAGGGCTGGTTCAACATCTGCAAGACCATAAATGTAATTAAATACACCAACAGATGTAAAAACAAGAACCACATGATTGTATCATTAGATGCAGAAAAAGTTTTTGTTAAAATCCATCATCTCTTCTTGATAAAAACCTTCAAACACCTAGGCATAGAAGGAACATACCTCAAAATAGTAAGTGCCGTCTACGATAAACCCACAGTCAGCATAGTGCTAAAAGGATAGAAACTGGAAACATTTTCCCTGAAAACTGGAACAAGAAAAGGTTGCCCACTCTCACCCCTACCATTCAACATTGTGTTGGAAGTCCTAGCTAGAGCAATTAGACAAGAGAATGAAATCAGGGGTATTCAAATAGAAAAAGATGAAGTTAAGTTATCCTGCTCTGCTGATGATATGATCCTATACCTTGAAAATCCAAGAGAATCTGTCAAAAACCACCTTGCACTGATAAAAGACTTTGGCAAAGTCTCAGGGTACAAAATAAGTGTGCAAAAGACAGTCACATTCTTATACGCCAACAACAAACAGTCAGATACCCAAATAAAGAGCACAATCCCATTTACAATAGACACACACACACACACACACACACACACACACAAATGATATACCTTGGCATCTTCCTAACTAGAGAAGTGAAAGACCTTTACAACGAAAACTACAAAACACTGCTCAAAGAAATAAAAATGACACAAACAAATGGAAAAATATTCCATGTTCATGGATAGGAAGAATCAACATTGTTAAGATGTCCATTCTACCAAAGGGAATCTACAGATTCAATGCAACACCCATTAAATTAGCAGCATCATTCTTCTCAGACCTGGAAACAACAATACAGAAATTCATATGGAAACATAAATAACCACAAATAGCCAAAACAATTCTCTGCAAAAGAAACAAAGTGGGAAGTATCACACTTCCAGACTTTAAACTTTATTATAAGTCTACAATAATCAAAACAACCTAGTATCGGTACAAGAATAGGCATATAGGCCAATGGAACAGGATAGAGATTCCAGAAGCAAAACCTCAATTTCTCAACTAACTCATCTTCCACCAACAACCACTGGGGAGAGGAGAACCTATTCTGTAAATGATGCTGTGAAAACTGGCTGATTACATGCAGAAGATTGAATCAGGACCTCTATCTATCACCATACACAAAAGTCAACTCCAAATGGATCAAAGACCTAAACCTAAAACCTAAACCTCAAACCTCAAACTATGAGACACTTAGAAAATGCAGGTGATACCCTTATGGGAATCCGAGTAGGCAACCAATTCCTGATCAAAACCCCAGATGTCCATGCCTTAAGACATAAGATAGACAAGTGGGACCTCATTAAACTGGAAAGCTTTTGCAAGGCAAAAGATGCCATCAAGAGAGTTGGGAGACAGCCCACAGACCGGGAAAAAAATGTTTGCCAACTGAGGCAACAAAGGGGTAACAAGGAGTAACATCCAGAATCTAGAAGGAACTCAAATGTGCTGAAAGGAAAAAAGCAAACAGCCCCATTAGTGGGCGAGAGACATGAATAAACACTTCCCAAAAGAAGATATATAGGCATCCAACAGACACATGGAAAAGTGCTCAGCCTCACTAATCATCAGAGAAATGCAAATCAAAACCACATTGAGATACCACCTAACCCTAGTAAGAATGGCCATAATTAATAAAAGAAAAACCAACAGATGCTGGCAAGGAGAAGGGAATGCTTCTACACTGCTGGTGGGAATGCAAACTAGTTCAACCTCTACGGAAAACAGTGTGACAATTTCTAAAGGAACTAGAAATTGACCTTCCATATGATCCAGCAATTACCCAACTGGGAATATAACTGGAAGAACTCAAATAATTCTACCAGAAAGATACCTGCACACACATATTTTTTAGCCCTATTCACATTAGCAAAAACATGGAACCAACCGTGATGCCCATCAAAACTGGACTGGATAAAAAAAATGTGGTACATATACACGATGGAATACTATGCAACCATATAAGACAAACATATGGACTTTGCAGCAGCTTGGATGGACTTAGAGTCTATAATACTCAGTGATCTATCACAGAAACAAAGAACTGAGTACCACCTGTTCTCACTCATAAATGGACCCTGAACATTTGCCATAATATTATAAGAAAGGGATTGCCAATAGCAGGATACTGCCAAGAGAGGAGGGATGAGGACACAACATCAATAAGGGTACATGATCTCAAACCAGGTGAAGTGGGAACCAAAGGGAGGTCCAAACATTACCACTAATATACCTAATCCTGAATTGTACCCCAAATCTCTAAAATAAAATAGAAGATAAATAAAAAATATGTTGGATTGATGCATAATTCTGAAGTGTTTTTCGCTTGCCCACAGAATGCAAATGTCACACAATGATTGACTGGTCACAGTTCACACATCTGCCAATTCTCGAGTTGACTGACATGGATCATTGTGGTTTTAAATTGTCTTCATCAAAGCCCGATGGTCTTCCTGAATGTGGAGAATCACTCAGGTCAAAGTGATCCTCTGTGAAATGGCAAAACCATTTTCTTACTGTGCTTTCCCCATGGCACTCTCCCCATACACAGCACAAATGTTTTGAGCCATCTCTGATACGTGTACTCCTCTGTTAACCTCAAACAGAAGAATATGTTGGAAGTGTTTGTTTTTTCCACTTGACACTCTATCTTATTTGGCTCACAAGTAGCACTACCTTTCTTCAAATTTGCAAAAGGTAAGGCTTTTTCACAAGTACAACATTGTCACTCCAAATGACAAATGATAAACTCCCAACACCACAGTGTTGCTATGCCAAAAACAAACGCTACAAACTTATGCATCAACCTAATATAAAAATCTATGGAATTGCATAATTCCAGTTAACTCCAAAATGGGCAAAGCAAGACAAGTTGATAAGAACATGTAATGTCTTATAAAGAAATGCCTAAATGAGGAATTCTGAAGTTTAGCCAAGTGTTTTGACCTGAGTTCCACATAAAGTTAGCCTTCAGAAAAGGCTTATGTGCTATAATTTACTAGGAAACTTAATCCAAGAGAAGCAGGAGTGAGGCAATAGGTGAGAAAGACCAGGAATGAGGGAGAACCAATATGAGAGTGCTTTATCAAGCAGGCTACTCCTCTGTCCCTCAGGGTGATCTTCAAGAAGTCATTAGGGAGAGGAAAGAACAAGAGCTCATTCACCTTGTCAAATTTGACCTATGAAGTGTTAACTTTCTCAGACTCTCCTATTATATGCTGCACACACACGGGTACCACATCAAGTTGCTTCCATGGTTCATAGTGTCTCCTACCTCTGTATCAATAACGAAGCCCCAGGTAGGAGTCCATAGGGGTACAGACATGAGGTAAGACATTGTCAGGTTGCGTCGATGAGAAGTTAGTCAATGCAATAGTGGTTGGAAAACAAGTGGCCAGGAGATTGTTGAGACCAAAAGAATCTGAAATGGCACATAAGACATGTCTGATACCCAACCTGTATATCAAACACATACTTTTGCAGTGTTTCAAGCCTAATAATTACAGCTAAACTTTGCAATGTTCTCAGTAGATCTGGAACTAAATGGAGTCTTTTATGCTTTGTCGACATACTACAAATGTCCTACCAGTTATTGTCTTAGGACAATCACTTCAAGATAAGAATCCCAGTTGCTCTGCATTCTCTTGATTGCTAGATAAAATACTTTAAAAATGATTCACATAATGGATAACATTACTTGGTTTACTGATTCTCTTTATGAAGTGTTTGCTATTTCCTGACTAAGCATAAGAAGCTGCCTTGGACATTGTTATCATCATTGTCATCATCATGATTACTATAGAGGTGTTATTAAGGTCTATTCTCCAAAGGAGACGCATAATTTGACCCAGTTTTGATGACCATGGCAATGTCTGACTACTTTCCTCTGAGCAAATGGGTGTCCTCATAACTGTCTTCACATAAATCCATGAGCTATAGTCTTTGATATTTTTCCATCTACTCCTATTGTCTATGCTTATAACCTCAGTTCCTCTTTGTTACACTAAATCTTGATCTCATTGTTTTCAGTCCAGTCTTGAGACATGACCCTAGATCCAGGTAGTTGTTCCTTTAACCTGACAATTTAGTCATGGACTTCCTGACATTGACTAGAGGCTAGGCAGGGTTAGCTCTGCCTCTTGATTATGCAGGAAGAGCCCAAGGTACTTCTTCAGGCAGAATCCAACAAATTTATTCACTATTAACACAGGGAGGGTTAGAAGTAGTGTTCCCTAAACTCTCCCCGCAAAAACAAATATATAATATTTGGGAGGAAGCTTGAGTCAAGGGAAAGGGATTCAAAAGTTCTCCTGTAAAAGGTCCTCTGTAGCATAGATCAAAAATCCCTAGCTCTGCGCCACCCAATCAGCATTAACTTGGAATAGAATGGAGCAAGACAAAAGAGCAAGGACTTACTTGCTCCCTCCTGCTGAAATTTGTGAGTATCCACATGGATTCCCTGCACAACAGGGGATCTCAAGCCAAATCTCAGACCTTGTATAAAATGGAAGCTCCTCTACAATTTCATTTTGGGTACTGGGACATGAGAGTACTGTTTTCAGGCTCTGTATTCTTTCTTACTCCACTTTGACATTTTCTGCATTATTTGTCCCAATAGAATGGTCTGAAAGAAAAGAAGAATCTAGGACTTATAGAAGAATTCTTATTAAGAATCTAGAATCTTATAGAAGAATCTAGGACTACCCTTAGTGAGTCAAATTCTGATGGATCATTCAGTCTAGATGCATTAAAGAATGTTTCATGGGAAAGGATACTAAATTCCCACAGTTTATCCTCTATTTAATTATGCAATGTGAACTTCCTATAAGATACAATTGCTAAAAAGGAATTTGGCTATAGTGTCAAGCTCGTTTTTAGTTCTTTGGAACAATAATAGTCCTTGTTCCTTCTCTGAATGCTTTCTGTCCATCCAGGCCAAAAATAATATGCATGTGTATACAGAATGGCCCTCTCAATGTGGCAGAGTAAAGCATTTCTTTTTTATGCTTTATTTATACTTTTTTTTTTTTTTTTTGCTTAGGCCTATTGTGCAAGAAGTTCAAGGTTATGTTTATCAACCTTCAAAGGAAACAGCTTTTACTAAATTATAAAACTGAGTATTTACAGACCCAGGAGTGTCATGTTTCTATATTCACAAGGTAAATAAACATCTTGCTTAGAGTGTCACAAAAGAAGTGTTGGTAAATCTCCCCCTGTAATAACAGGCCAGCAAATCTGACCAGGTATGCTAAGCTGCAAAAGCTTCCAAGAAGGTAAACTTGTATATTTTTAAAATATATGAGTCATCTTATTTTCAGGATCTATTATAATATTTGGATTCTAGAGGATTACCCCAAAAGGAAATTAAATTTCTAGTTGTTCACTCTGGTTTAAATGTTGAATGGAGTCTGGCTTGGGCAACCAATGGTTGGTGCAACAATTCCATCATTGCCATCTCCTGTCACCTGCTCCCAGCCTAGTAGATGGAGCTATTCTGGGAAGAAGGGAACAGAAGGCTTGAAGATACCCTCAAACTTCTCTGCCCATATATTACGCATCAGCCCTTTCCATCTCCAGTGATTTCAAGACATCACAGATTTTTTTTAATGGCTCCCCTTTGCAAAGAGAAAGGGCGCTCTTGCTCCAGACAAGAGGAGATTTATTTTTAGTACCTGGTAACTATAAGAAGTCTAACGAGAGAAAGAGAGAGAAGAAGAATGGTGAGCAGGGCACAAAGGAACAAAACCAACAATTTTCTAAAGAGAACATTAAAAATTTTAGAAAAACCATAATACTGATTTCAACCTAGCATGTTTATTCTTATGTTAACTCTTTCATTTTCTTACTTTTTATCATTGGACAAGAGACAGAGGAAGAACTCATTCAAGTCACACATCTTGGCTTCAAAACCAGGATGGTTTCCCATTACATGTGGGGATTCTTTTCTTTTCCAGTTTGAACCATTGAGTCTAATATTACAAGAAATATGACAGAATTATTTTAGAATCTAATGAAGCTATACAGTCTAGTCCTATCTCCAAAATACCAGCTGGGCCAGCCTTCCTCCACAACTCTCATGCACACCTTGCTTCTGTGTCTTGTCCTCTTATCCTCTCTAATGGCTATGTTAAAGAAGATTGTGTATCTATTTCAGTCTGGGGAAAACAAGCTAAAGGTAGTCCATTCTGCATCACATTGCGCTGACTTTTAATTCTCCAAAGGGCTCCATAAGAAAACAAAATACAAATTTTACATGGTTGGTATTTAACTTTCCAATAAGACATTTAGCTTGGCTTAATTACAAGCTGATTTAATTTTTCTTAATAGCAATACTTCATTTTGAAAAAAGCCGCATAAGCAATACATGTTAAGTTCCCCTGAAATTTAATTCATCTCAAGGTTCAAATGTGTGATTATAATATTTAATATACACCTTAAATACATTACAGGTTTTTTATTCCTGAGGACAATATGATAAACATTCTTAGTCTAAGGCATTATGTAAAACACTTGAGAAAGGCATTGCTTTTCTTGTGGATTATGAGAAGCAATTAAGAGAAATATTGAAGCCTAAAGTTTGAGGTTGTTTTCATAGCCATGATATTTAAGAAGCAATATTTTTCTGCATTAACAAGCACCAACTAACTCATCATTGTAGAGTTTGAGGTTAAGATTAGCTCTATTCACAAATTAATAAATGGGTGCTTTCCAGATAGGGTTGCCAGATTTAGCAAATTAAAATACAGAATTCCCAGTTAAATTTGAATTTTAGATAAATACCAAGTCATTGCTTAGTATAAGTATATCCTGCTGAATTTCAGATAAACAACAAATATTTTTTGTGTAAATATTCCCCAAATATTACATGATACATACCAAAATATTAATTGTTTATCTGAAATTCAAATATAACTATCTGCATTTTATATGACAATCCTGTTTCTGGAAGGAGTTTGGAAGGCTTCCAAGGTCACACACTTAAAAATTCTCTCCCTTTGAGATCTTAATTTTTCCTAATGAAAGAAAAAGGTAATCTTCATTGACCTTTTCCTGAGGTGAGTAAAGAAAAACTTTCCTATTAAAATTAATAATCTCCTATGTAATCCTTAAGAGAGAGACACAATTCCATATGTTTTGACGTGGAATTATCTCAAAAATAAATTATTAAGTAAAAAGGGCAAGGTTCAGAAACACATACGTCCTGGGTCAGGAAGATTACCTTTGAGAAGGGGAGCTCTGTGTGGTTCAGGGATCTTGGCAAGAAGGAGTTCATCTTTTCACTCTACTATTTTGTACATTTTCAATTTTCTGTCATGTGCATATATTATTAATTCAAAGACAAATAAGTTTATAATGAGCAACAAAGCAAAACAAAAATATTTCTTCTCAAGAAAAACAGAACAAAACCTCTAAAGAAGTGCCTAATATTTGGTGGGAATTATTTTATTAACTTTTTTTGATTCCCTGTCTTACCTTATCAGGTCATCTTAAGAGCTCTGAGAATCTGGAAATAAACTATTCTACAATTGTGCATTGACTCTGCCCTGTTGAAACATATCTGATATTTGAAAGTGGAAGATTCCCTCTGTATAAAGTTACAGCTTTTATCTGTAAAATGGTGTGCTTATTTTATATGTTTTTGTATATTTTACATTATTTTACTCTCTTCATCCTCGACACATTCCTCCTCAATAAACACACACACACACACACACACACACACACACACACACTCCTTGCATAAGATGAGAAAGAGTCTTATTGTGAATAATAGGTAACGCAGTACTCTGTATTGATCTAAGTTTCTCCATCCTCATTTTCAGCACAGACTTCTATTACAAAATCAATTTCAGGCTATACGGATGAAGATTATTTTACAGGAAAGATCAAGTTCATAATCAAATCTAATGTTCAATCTAAGGAAAGTCAATGCAACACACACACATACATACACACACATGCACCATTAACAACATTTCTGACTGATTAAAGATACACTGAGATAGTGGGAAAACCCAAGAAAACTCCAGTCAGGAGTTGATTCAACCTGCCAGCTTACACTCTACACAAAGTTCTGTTTACTAATCTGAGCCCTCTCCTGGGAGCATCCAATACCTCATATTTTTTTAACCATCTCCTCCCCTTCTTCCTGGCTCACATTTCCTTCTTACCCAGCTCTGATAGTTCCTGATATCCTGCTTTTCTCTTGAAGTCTTTCCTAGGAGACAAAAGAGCTGTTTGCCCCTCCTTCCTTCATTGAGGCTGCACCTCTGTCTTTATTTTATTCGTTTATCCCTTCAACAATCATTTATTGAGCATCTGTTATGTGCCTGGTACTGCTCTAGGCATGACTGAAATCTTTCCTCTTTTGCAGTTTATATTCTAGTTTGAGGAGACAGAAGAAAAAAGGCAAAAGTAACAGGAGCAAGATTACATTTTAGAAGGTGAAATCTGGAAAGGTGGAATAGATTCCTGTAGATATCTAAATGAGAGAGTTCTCAATAGAGGAAACAGAAAATGTCAAGACATGAAACTGGAGCATGCTGGGTATATTTCGGTACAATAGGGTCTCGAGGTGACTGCAGTGGAATGAGAAATGAAGATAAAGTAGAAGGAGATGACATCAGAGAGGTGACAGAGGGCCAGATCAAGAAGGCTTTCTGAGCCACGGTATGCACTTCCGATTCTGCAAGTATTCCCCACTTCAGATACTTGAAAGGGTTCACCAGAGTCCACAGAGCACAGTTCCAAAAGCCGTTTACTTCAAGATAAAGGATACAAGTCCCCGAGAGAGTGCAGGCAAGCATTAGGACTCCAGAGCTCTCCCACGTGCCAGCTCCCCAGCAGCGAGGTGAGGCCATCTGATGAAATTCTGGCCAATGAGGTATAGCCAGAAGCCACGGGGAGGGATTCTCTTTCCAAATATAATGGTAGAGTCTTTCCAGAGGGCTATGCCCTTTCTCCTTTCCTTTTTAGCCAATCCAGAATGTGGATATGAACCCGAGAGGTGCAGCAACGGCCATCCTGGGACAATGAGTATGACACTAAAGATTTCAGAGCGGGGAAATGGAAGAAGCCCACATAACGAATAACATGGTTTTGCTACCAGAGCAAATCCTGGTTTCCTACCCCTGGCTTTTTGTTGCAGAAAACCAGTAAGCTTTTCTGCTTAAACTATTGTAGTAAGATCCTGTTGAATATATCACTCACTGATACAGGTATAACCTGTTAGCATCTCCAAAGTGTAGCTGATGCAGTTCCCATGACATGGCTTTATCTTCTGCCACTCCCCATTACCCACTTAATGCTTTTATTGTACTTTAATGTCTACGATTTCCACCATGTGCCTATTGATTCAAACCTCAGGCCTTTGCTTATGACATCTCTTGGCCTGCTCCACACTTTGTACTTTGCTTTACCTAGCTACCTCCTACTCATCCTTTAAGACAATCTCATGCCCTGGTTGTCCCTTTTCCACATTCCCACAGCACACCTCACATTCCTTTAGCTTGCTCTTGTCGATACTGCATAACTGTTTCTGTTTATGTGTCTATCCTTCCCACTGGAGAGTAAGTTCCTCAAGGGCCTAGTTCATCATCATCTCTCCCAGTACCCAGCACAGTGCCTGGCACACTGACGGACTCAACAGATCTGTTAGTTGAAATAATCTGAACTAAAGGTGGGTTTCCTTATGTGTAGAAGGGGGTTCAGTTAGAAGGATGTCACCAGTTCTAAGCTACAAGAAGTCCAATTGTGCAGGTCTAACATCTTTTCAGCTTATGAGTACAATCCTACAAAGTAAAAAGCCTAGGTGATAAAAAAATGTTTTCTGAGATTTTTCCAGAGGAATAAAAGAGATCCCAAAGGTATGGTGTCTTCTGGTGCTTCCTGTCAATAAAGTCAGAGATTTCATGTCAGGGAATGCATTTTTGGTGGTGGTGTAACATGTCAACCTGGCTAGGCTGAACTACTTTTCCAGACATCCCTTCCCTGCATGTTTCTGGCTAAGGTGGGCCATGAGAGAAAGTCTCAGGGAAGGTGAAAGGCAGAAGAGAAGCAGCAGCCATTTGGTAGCTCACATGCTGTCTATGAGCAGTTAACTCTCTGCATTAGCTTGTATGTTCCACCTTCCCCTGGGTCCTTGTTCGGTTTCTCTGACTCCTGGACCAGGTGAGCTGTGTTTAGCTCTGTGGTGAAGGACTCCAGAATTTTTAGGATGCCCACCCCACCAAGGTCAGTGATAACAAAAGCTCACATGTGTTTCCCTCTGTCCTAGTGGGGCTCCAGCTCATGATCTCCCCAAACTCATTTCTGTCTTTTCTTCCCGTCTGCCCTGCATTCGTCAAGATCCAACATCAGAGGCAAAAACTACTAAATCAGCTCCCTTAATTGTGTCAAGTTAGATCTCTGTAATAAATCTCTTAAATATATAGGTATATGGGTGTATGGATGTGTATGTGTTTGTGAGTGATTTACAAATGTATATGTACATTTTGTATGTATATATACAAATTTATATGTAAATTTATAGATATAGTAGATATATAATCTCCTAGTGGTTCTATTTCTCTGAATGAAAACAGACTGATACAATATCAGTTTTTGTAATTTCCCAATATTACTATTTTTTCTAACTGATTTCTTTTCCTGAAGTGATTTGCTATATATCCTTTAGGTGGGAGTTTTATTATTGTGTTTTCCTGGAAAAGATCTGGGAGATAGCATCCCACCCTGCAGACCTCCTCTTAGGTAGAATATGCTGTGACCACAATAAAAAGGAATCCCAAATTCAGTAGGAAGAGAGAGAGAAAAGGGGGCTGGCCTGTACTGGATGACTCTAAGGGGTTAAGTTGCAGAAAACTCACTAATACTGAGGAATCTTTGTTACTATTTACACTCTGAGTTGGTTGTCATGTGAGCATAGCTTATGCTCTGCCCAGGAGCCTGTTGCCAAAGAGGCAGAGAGAACTGATGAATACAATTTTCACATCAGTACATCCAGAGAGAAGCCAAGTAAATATCTCCCATAGGAGATTTTGATGACTGGGGCCTGGTGCCAGAATACACTTTATAACTTATGTCCAACTCTAAGCATGCTTAAAAAAGTAATATTACAATTGCTAAAATGTCAGAGGAATCCTGAAAAAAAGAAAATGAGCAAGGTAAAGGAGTTCTAATTTCACACTGAATTTCTAGAACCCCTTCAATTTAGCCCCTAAAAGGTTCAGGGATTGCCCACTCACACCCTGGTGACTTTAAAGGTAACTGTGATTTAAAATTTGTTCCTGGGGCAAGATGAGAGAAATGTGAGCTAAAGCAAACACTAGCATTCACATAACTTGCAGTGCTCTAAATGTAACAGGTGTTCGCCTGAGTTTTATTTACCTGTGATGCAAATGGGCTCACATTAGTAATAATAATCCTCAAATCTCTCTGATTCTTGCTTACAGAGATCAAGGCAAGAACTTCATCCTCTTCAATTCAAAGCCTGTGCCAAGTATTCCTGGGAACCCCTACAGGTATGTTTTATAGACATCCAAAGTTTAAAACTCTCCAGAGTAGACAGCTAAACTAGGTTCTGTGGGGCCCTCAATGCACAGAAGCCATCCTATGCTGAAGTAGAAAACGTGTCTCCTACCGTAGTCTGTCATACTTTGTCATCTAGGCATGAAGGCATTGCCATTGTGTCTCCATAAATTTAGTTCTTCTTTCCTTCTGGGCACGCTGGAGAATTATACTTGCTTTGCAGTTAAGTCTAGGTCATAAACGTAGTTGTAATCATGGGCTGTGAGCATAAATCAAGTGGGTCACCTTCAAACTGAAGCATTTAATGTCATGTTTGAGCCCTTCCAGTGCTCAACAAGGAGTCAAAGCATTTTAGATAGTGAAGCTACAAGATGGTGGAACCTCCATCAACCTGGGTCCCTGAGTCTAGATTCACACTGGGCATACTGTGAACATGAGGAATAATTCTTTGTTGTAGTAGATCACTGGGATTTGAGGATCTGAGGTTTACTTGCTATTGCAGAATAACCTTTCCCATCCTGACTAATATAAACTCCTTTGGCTTATAAGGTCTCTATCAGTTCAAACTTTTGAAGTTGCTTTAAGACAGGTTTTACTCTCTCTGCCTCCAAGTTACTTTTAAGAACCTCAGTTGCACAGAATTGAAATCATCATTATCCTTGGCTTATAATCCATCAAAATCTTGGGTCCAAACATTGCTTGATATCTAGCTACTGAGATAGCTATCATCTATTTTTTAAAATAATGTAATATGTACAAATGAACCCACTAACAAACCAAAAACCTAGACTGTTACAAGTAATGCACAACTGGCTATGCATTTCAAATTTTAGAATTTACCTCCCCTCTGAATAAACATAATTTAGAATATTGTGTTTATCCTTCCCTTGTTATAAACATGTGTGTAGTTATGTAGTTTTATCACACATATTTGTGATATATAAAGTTCAAAAATAATAAAAACTAGCCTTAGTTTGCATCTGCTTGATGGTTAATGAGGTTAAACATCTCTTTATATGCTTATTGACCATATGTGTTTCTTTTCTGTAAAATGCCCATTTGTGTTCTTTACTAATTTTTTCACTGGGTTCTTTTTCTTTTTCATATTGATTTATAGAAGTTCTTCATATATACTAGATACCAATTATTTATCCGTTATATGTGTGGTAATTCTTTTAACCAATTTTAACTTTGTCTTTTACACTTTATTTAAGGTATCTTTTGAGAAAGAGAACTTTTAAATTTCATCTCTAAAGAATTTGAGTGTGGGAAAAGGGGACAGATTAGACTTCCTGGGTGGTAGGATCCCAATTGCTCTACTTTGTGACAAGACTCTGGACTATTATTGCTCAGACTGGCGAAGTCAAAAAAGGAACCAACAAGTTATAACAATAGCAGCACACACACATATATACTTGTACACACACAAGCACACACACCAATGTGTTTTTGCTGTATGACTTACCATTTAATTCAGTCACTTAAAAAATTCTTTAAATGGGTAGACAGTAATCCAACAGCACTTTTATGATGGTTGAAATCTACTGTTATATGAAAAAGAATGGGTTGTGTGATTAAAATGAAAGTATTTTTTTATTGAAGACATTCAAAATAAACTTCAGTACAGTGTACTAGCTTGGAGTTTGAAAGACATTTCTTTGAGGTTTTTTTACCTCAAATGATAAAAGGAAGAATCAGAGGATAGAAAAATCCATGAAAAATACAAAGGGAATAGTTTGTATACTTTAGAGGCAAGTATAACTTATGCTATCAAAATGTAAAATGAAATATTAATACTATCTAGATGGAAACCTAAGAAACATAGTATTTTCCTGATTTTTAGATTATAGTTTGATCAAAGTTTTTAAAATAATGCCCATGGTATCAATAAAGAAATTTCTAATGAAAAAAAGAGGGCAGCTAAAACCAATATATCTCAATAACTTCTAAAAGTGGTTTTAAAAAACCCCCACAAAACGCTACTTCAAAAATGCCTGTCATTTTTAATGCCACATACTTGTTAAATCATTTCTGTGTCTTATTAGCAAAAATCGAAACAATGTGAGATTGTGAAAACTGTGTGCTGTACATCAGCATATTATATTTAATATGATTTTACTTGACTGCTTTTAATTCATTGATTTGTACTTTAGAAAGTTTGCATCCTTCATGTCTGATTGATATACACATTTTATAGATAAAAGGTGACATTTTGAATGGATTATGTAAAATATTTATAATCAACACATCTAAAAGCAAAGCATCAGGCCCCTTCTCTGGAATGTACTTTCCCATTTTCCGAAATTCCTGTATGTACCTGGGTGTAGGGGGTAGCCAGAGGAGGATGTTCTATTTAAAACTTCTAACATTTGCAGTGGCTTCTACTTGAGGATTGACATGATCGCTTTTCAATAGATATGGCTCTGTTTAGATAGATAACTTGATGAGGCATTTTAAGTTAAAGAAAATAACATGCCCATTCCACATCCCCCCACATCATACTCATACACATACATACACACAGGCACACAAGCATTGCCCATCCTCCCGGGCCCCTAAGAGACAAAAAGAGAGCGAAATTGCTCTGTGTATTAAAGTAGGAGAAAATCTGAGCTTCTGAGGACACCCCTAGAAGGAGGTGGTGGAGTCCTAAGAGGGGGGAGAAGAGATAAGAGAGGAGATGGAAGCCAGGCTCGGTGGCTCAGCCTGTAATCCCGCGCCTTGGGAGGCTGAGGTGAGTGGATTGCCTGAGCCCGCGGGTTCGAGACCCGCCTGGGCAAGCGAGACCTCATCTCTACAATAAATAAATCAATAAATAGCCGGGCGTGGTAGCACACGTCTGTAATTCCAGCTACTTGGAAGGTTGAGGCAGAAGGATCGCCGGAGCCCAGCAGGTCGAGGCTGCGGTGGCCGGGAGCGGCCACTGCACTCCAGTCTGGGCGACAGAGCGAGACTCCAACTCAAAAAAAAAAAAAAGAGAGGAGATGAAAAGAGCATCTAAAAAGAGAAGGGCCAAGCATCTTAGCAGGAGTCCAAGGAGGCTGAGGAGAAGAAAAGGCTTTCACAGGTCATTTTAACTGGTATAACAACAAGCATTGAATCCTGAGGCAGTATTATGTTTGTCCCCTATTAATTCAGTGGTTCTCAACAAAATCAGCTTTGCCCCCTTCAGAGGACATATGGCGATGTCTGGAGACAGTTTTGATTGTTATAACAGGAAGAGATTGCTACCAGCAACTAGTACGGAGGCCAGAAATGCTGCTACACATCCTACACTGCACAGTAAAACCCCATCCCGCCCCCCACCCATCTATACATCCTTTAAATGTGCTTATCAGGGTTAGTTATTCCATTGCCCCTTATGAAAACAACACCATGAATTTTCAGGTTGTTCTCAGGAAATACAAGCAGTCTCAGTGTAACACTAGAAATGTCCAATTACTTGGAGAAGTCAATACTCCAAATTTGCTTTCATGTTGTGCTTCTCACTCAATTTTATGTTGCAAGCAGGATATCTGCAGTCAGAAAAGGGATATTGCTGTCTTCTTTTCTCTTTCCCCTTTTGAGATTTTTTTACCATCTTCTCCAGCTTGCTAACTATGGTATCTGTCCTTTGCGGATGCTGAATGAGGCATAGAGAGAAGTGGTTTAGAGAATCCAGACATCTCTTAATTAACTGGCACTGTTGTAGAACCTTTCGCATGCACAACATTGTAGAATTCTTGAAGAATTCCTTATCGTTTGGGAGGTTAAGGTGGGAGGGTCGCTTGAGGCCAGGAGTTCTAAGCTGCAGTGAACTATAATTGCACTGCTGCACTCCAGCCTGGGCGACACACATACTCACAAATTTGTTTCTTAAAAAAAAAAAAAAAGAACCTCTTATCAAAATCACTCTAACTCTTTTATCTACAGTTTCCTTGATACAGAACACATTTCTAGTCCAAGTCTCAACTTAAGTTTCTTACACAGCCCTTTAGGAATATAAGCTCCATAGATCACTCCCTATAATTTTTTACCTCCTTGCTTACTGTGACCATCTCCAACACTACTCCTGTCTTAATTCTTGGAGCTAGCTAATCAGCCAGCTAGAGATAGATAGATAGACAGACAGACAATAGGTGGATCGATAGATAACAGGTAGATCGATAGACAGACAGAAGATTTCTCCAATACCCTAGCCTCCAAGACACTTGAGCTCTTCTTTTACAAGATAGTCTCCCAGCTGGCTTCAGTCCCTCATGCCCCTGATCACACCATGGACTTTATCATCAATTACTGAACCTCCTGAATCTCCCTCTCAAGCCACCACCTCCTATTTCTGTATCTCAAATACCCTAGTACCAATGGGACTTTGTTGCCACCAGGAGCTCCAATTCTTTGATGTTTTCACCACTTCACCCATGTATGGCCCCCCACTCCTCTTTTTCCAGGTTAAAATCACTATAATCTCTCCTTTGCATACCTCTTCAGCCCCTTTGTTTCTCAGTACATTCAGGATACTCAGTATTGCACAACACAGTCCCAGTTCAATTCACCTCTGTGCCTACTCCATGCCTGAAGAAAATCAAAGACCATATTGACTGGTCTTCTTTTAAATTCAGAACCAAAATTTCAAGTGAGCCTTAGTGCTGCAAGCCTGTTCCATTTGCTCTCCCACTTTCTAACCTCTCCTCTCTCTCTCCGCAAACCTCCAACACATGATCCCTATCTTCAGTTCAACTGATCTTGCATCCTATTTCATTAGGGTGGAAGGAATCAGAAAAAAACTTCCCCACTCTCACCAGTATACCTACATATTCTGCTGGTCTGTCTGCTACCGTTGATGAGCTGGCCATTGTCCTGCTAAAGCCAATGCTTCAATGTATGCACTGGATCAAATCTCCTCTTGCCTGCTCTAGGACCTAGCTCCAGCAGTTCTTTTCTCTCCCTTGGGGGTCCGTCTCTGCAGCACACAAACGTGCTGTTATCTCTCTAAGAGAACTGTCTTTCCTATTCATCTATTTCCCCAGATACTGCCCCATTTCTCTGATCCCATTTGTAGCAAACTCCTCAGAAGAATTGTCTATACTGACTTCCCATTCTCAGTTAGGTCCATTCTAACCAGGCTTTCATCCACACCACTACACAGAAACAGAACTTGTCAAGATAACCAATAACTTCATGATGCAATTTATCTGATGATAATACAGATTATTTGTGTATTTTACCAAATTTTTGATGCCATTGATTGCAAGCTGGACATTTTGTGAATGATGTAGAAAGTAAAAAATATCTCAAATGTGGGGAGTTTAATAGGAGATCACTGTGTAAAACTGGAGGTAGAAAATGACTACACCTTCAGTGCAAGGATAATGAAGAAATAAGCTACCACATAGAAAAGAACAGAAAAAAATTGCGTGTCTCAATCTTGCCTCTAATTAGAGGAAAGGAAAAAATCTTTCCCGTGAATCTGAACCACAAACTTGTATTCAAGCAAGCAAACTACATTCATACTACCATGATGGCTTTAAAAAGTAAAAACATCAGAATTTAATTTAAAGAGGTATCAGGTTAGTAGTGCCTCAAATGACTAGTAAAAATAAACACAGCTCTTCTTGAAAATTTTGAATTCAGTCTAGACCAACAGAAAATATATGACACATCCCAATTTCACAGATGTTATTTTTTTTAAAGGCATATGACAGATTAGGTTTTGGAGTCCAGGGCTGCCAGACTTCAAAGCCCTGAGAAATGGTGACTAAAGGAGATTGCTAAGCAAAGTAGAGTCATCCAGCACAAAACAAACACCCCAGTGTACTTACATTTTAACTGATGGCGTCACAATATGACTTCAAGCACAGGAAAGATTGTCTTGGGTATGCTGTTCAAGAAGGTAGGCAAGTCATAAATATTTTAGCAAGTTTCAGTCAAATGTGGCTAATCTTTAGATCAAGGGCGTGCTCTTGGGGGACGGGAACTTGAAAGAAACTGAGTGAAGCGGGATGGGGAAGGAGAAAGAGATGAGCACAAGTCTGTTCTCAGATAAAGCCTGCACTTGACTTGATCCACAAGAGACTTTGGAGCATTAACAGAACTACAGAACTGTTCCACCTCGAGGCAAGGAGACTGACACTTTGTATCCCACATTGCCTGTCATTGGCTACCTTTGGGAAGGAGGAAGGCATACTCTTTCAGGCTCTGGAGAAGAATACCACTGTGGGCATTAAGCAACACTCACAGTAGTTGAGTAATGGGCACTCTGGCCAGGTAAAGAGGATCTGGGTAGGGAACAAACAGTTGTTTTTTGGTGTTTGTTTGTTTGTTTCTTGAGTTGGAGTCTCACTCTGTCACTCAGGCTGAAGTGCAGTGGCACTATCATGGCTCACCGCAGCCTTGACCTCTTGGGCTCAGGTGATCCTCCTGCCACAGCCTCCCAAGTAGCTGGGACTACAGGCCTAGCTAATATTTTTTTTTTTGTAGAGACAAGGTCTTGCTGTGTTGCCCAGGCTGATCTTAAACTCTTGTGCTCAAGCAATCCTCTCTTCTTGGCCTCCCATAATGCTGGGATTATAAGCATGAGCCACCAAACCCGACCCAACAGTTCATTATTTGTTTGATCTTTATTAGAAAAAAAAGAAATCCTAAATGGAAGGAAGAGTGGTATAGGAAAACAAACATTGGATTTATTACCAGGTCATCCTGTGCCACAACTGAGTAACTGTGGCACCTTGAACCCAAGCTTTCTTGATGGTAAAATGGGAGTAATAATTTATAAAGATTGCTGTAGTTGGTTAACATAGCTAAAAGACCACCACTCTGTATTTCCTTTCTTCCCACAGCACCCTATGCATGACTATGTCACTGTTCTAGAGAAATTAACTTTTCTGAAAAGAAGAGCCTCGTCTTTGGAAGAATTTCAAGGAGAGAATGTGTTCCAACTTTGCTTGGAAGATTTTCTAGAACATTTCTCAGATCCCTTACAAAACTATAATTTAACTTGATTATAACCCTGGACACTTCCTTTTTACTCTGGGCTATGATTGTCTCATATGTAAAGTCCATTAATCAACAAACAGTTATTTAAGTGCCCGGCAGTGGGAGAACTAGACTAGATGATGTGTTCAATTTCTCCCTGCACTAACATTCTAAAGGACCCAAGACACACTTGAAAGTGTACTGATTCCCAGCCCATCTCTGGATAAGACACTGATTACATCTCAGTTTTTGTCTTTGTTTGTTGTTGTCATCATCATTGTTGTATTAGTGAGGCAGTGTTGCAGAGTGATTCAAACTCAGACAATAGAGAAAACTGAGTGGGTTTGACTGAACCCCAGCTGTGCTACTACATAGCTCAATCTCTGAGCTTTAGCTTTCCATCTGTAAAATGGGGATGATGATAATCCTACCCCATAAAGCCACTAAAAGGTTAAATGAGTAAAGCATAGTTTTTCAAGAAGAAAAGTTGGTGTTTCAGAATTCTGTTTTATGGTTTCTGATCTAACAATGATTATAAAAAGGTTAGACCAGAGGACATGTTGTCTATATGTCCATGAAACTCCCCTAGCTTCCACAACTCTGTCCTGCACACAGTTAACAGAAATTTAATATTTAGTGCTTTGAGTTCAGCATAGCCAAACACCTTCAGCCAGCACAATTACAAGAAATAAAAGAAATAAAAAATGTATGTGGTTCCCTAGCTTCTCCACTTTCACCTATTCTGTGGAAGGAAGTGAAAAGAAATTTCCATGAGTCATGTAACTATTATTGGAAGTAAACACTACAAATAATAATACAATGTTATATCACTGAAGAAAAAATAATTCACATTAGAATTATAAAGCACATGGCCAAAGATGTGATTATTTTTGAAACCTTACAAATCACTGGCTCTGAATTCTTCTAATTAGTATTGAATTTTAGAAAATGAAAGTATGTATGGGAAGGTCCGTGGATAGGAGCTCCATGGTAACCATTTATTTTGCAAGATAAAGTCAAGGATGACTTTGAGTCATCACTGAATGGACAGCCAAAGAGCAGTAGGTTTGCATTTTTCGGGTGGAGTGATTTACTTGCAGTAAATTTCTTTGGAAAAAAAGGAGGCTCATTATTAAAGCAAAAACATTTTCCTCTAGATTCACATTTGCCCCTTTGATTACTGCTATTTTCCATGTTTATACAATGACAGTGATAAAGTCTGGTAACAATAAAACAAACTATAGCACTGTTTTCTTGGGAACACATCATTTAGTAATATACTAGCTCCATTTTGAATTACGGGTGATTTAAAAGAAAGCAAAACAACAACAAAAACAAAGCACTTATCTCTGTTCAGCAACTGAAAAGAACATGCTACATGTTTGATTCTCTTCATCTTCACCTAAACAGGGCACTGAAGGCCAAATAAAAAGGAAAATTCTCCTCTTCAGTACAGTGAGATTTGGGAAATCTCTCCAAACTACAGTCCCATTACCCCCCGAGCTGAAGGTATCATGAGAAAGGATTTCTTAAAGCGTGGAGCTGAAAGGCAGCAAACTGACCTCTTGAACACCAAGAACAAACTGAGGAAGAGACCCATGTTTTTGTTCTCAGAAAGATAAGCAGGAACCACGAAGGCCATGACAAGGCCATAAATTTTACAAGCCTTTTTTCTCTCCCCTAACTGCATTATCACCTTCAAATCCTTGCAAAATTACTTACTTTTCCTGATCAGTGGAGGCTGCCATGGGCCTCCTCTCTTCCTCTCCCTCTTCTCAGCTTCTTCTGACACAAGACCCATTTCCCCCTTCCCATGAATTTACTCTAAGTTTCCACTTCCCATCAAATATCCAGCTACTTGAAGTTTCTAGATACATTTTTACATCCATCTGTTATTATTTACTATCCCTACAATAACCACTCATCTGCAGTTTTAATAGCATGACCTATGACACAGCCGAATACCTATCAAAGGAATTATACTCTAAAATGTTCAATTAAAATTTTTGAACAGCAGCTATAAAAAAGAATAAAATCGTGTCCTTTGCAACAACATGATGGAGCTGGAGATCATCATTTCAAGGGAACTGACTCAGAAATATAAAACCAAACACCACATGTTCTCAATCATATGTGGGAGCTAAATGGTTACAAAGATAGAAATAATAGATACTGGGTACACCAGCTGGGGAGGGGGGAGGGAGATCAGGTTTCAGAAACGACTTACAGGGCACAATGTTCACTATCTGGGGAACGAACCACCTGAGACCCAATCCCCACCACTACACAATATGTCCATATAACAAACACATATGTGTACCTCCTGGATCTAAAATAAAAGAAAAAAATAAAAATAAAAAATTTTAACAAACGAGAAAATTCCCCAAATAAGCAATAATTGATTTTTCTATTGCCTCAAAATATCTCCTCCGAATTATACCTAAAATTACTACAATTATAAATATATTATAAATATATTCAGGTTAATGAGCATCTTCTTTTATTTTTATTTTTTGAGTGGGAGTCTTACTCTGTCGCCCAGGCTGGAGTGCAGTGGCACACTCACCGCCACCACAGTCTCGACCTGCTGGGCTCAGGTGATCCTTATGCCTCAGCCTTCCAAGTAGCTGGAACTACAGGCATGCGCCACCACACCCAGCTAATTTTCTTATTTCTTGTAGAGATGAGGTCTCACCAAGTTGCCCAGGCTGGTCTCTAACCTGTGGGCTCAGGCAACCCTCTCACCTCGACCTCCCAATGTGCTGAGATTACAGGTGTGAGCCACCACACCAGCTGAGCATCTTCTAATATGCAATAACCATAGCAAGCAGTTTAGAAGACAAAGAGTCATTTTCCCTTTGCTGCACATTGTATTAAAATCAGTCTCACTGAATAAATTGCATTTTTGGTGGGAGATGGATTGGAAGTGAGGAGGAGGAGAGAAAGAAATGAATGGTCCAAGTCTTTAGGAGAAGTCAAGGCTGGGTGAGGCTGAGCAGAAAGAGAGACAGGAATAGCATTTATTGATCATATCACATACTGTAGAAGCAGCAGGAAAGGGTTTGCTGTTTTCTTTTTATTATTATTATTATTATTTATCATAAAGATGTGGGGTACAATTCAGGGTTAGGTATACAAACATTGATTATGCAGGTACCCTTGTTGATGAGGTGTGCCCCTCGCTCTCCTAGCAGTTTCCCTCAACTGCCAATCCCACCCCCTCCCCTGACAGTTTCCCATTACTGCCAAACGCTTTCTTATAGTATTATAATTGTTCAGGGTCCGCTTATGAGTGAGAACATATGGTACTCTGTTCTTGGTTTCTGTGATAGATCACCGAGTATGATCGACTCCAAATCCATCCAAGT